>JAUEJL010090335.1:0-14308 GCA_032274825.1 Drosophyllum lusitanicum
ACATAAAACATGATAAGCTCAAATAATAAGCTCATAAGCTAATAAGCCAAAAAAATAAGCTTAAACAAACACCCCCTTAATCAAGCAAATATGGGCGACTACATACATGTTTCCCAGATATTACATGGATACATGATGTTCAGATAGTAGCTCATAAAAATGATTGACAATGGTTGGCAACATTATGAAGATGAAGAAATGAGAAATGAAGAACAAAAATTTACAATGAAGAAAACAAAGCATGTCATCATTATAAATATTCAAAATAAATAAATAAAATTGTTCTCAAAACGACAATAAAAATATGCAGAACCCGGTATGAACTTTGAAAAATTCACATAATCTTGAGACAACTCAATCAAACACCTCCAAAAATCATGTATCCTCCTTTCCCTTTTCTATTTTCTTTGTGCACAAATAAAAACTACCACCTGCCTATAAACACTAAATATACACTTGCAACAAAACTTACCTGAAAACCAAAGGAATTTTCCTCAGCCCCTCCCACCATTGCTGTGCCGCAGGTTTTTAAAGTAGCTAAGCAGTGATTGAGCCTGCAAGATAACAAAAACGACAAACTTTATGTCAAACGATATAAATAAAATAAATAACCAATTCCAATTCATGGTGTTGGGAGAAGGAACAGAAAAGCACCTTTTCCTTAGCTCTTGGGGTACCCGAATGTGTCAAAGCCGCCAATGGTGGGACCGCTCCTTCATGGAGCACTATATTGCAAAATCTATTGCTGTTAGTACACAACTGTAAAAGGGCTGCAGCAGCATTCTCCTTTCCTCGAGCCGAACCCAATTCCACCACTTCAACAAGCATAGGTATCCCATTCTCCTGACCAATCTTGGCTCGCCCCTCGGGAATTGTAGCAAGATTCGATAGAACGGCAACAGCCTTATCAACCATTCCGGTTGCAGGGTCCATCAACTCTATAAGGAATCTCACAGCACCCGCCTGCACAATACGGGGCTTGTTTTCGTGTAATGTTGATAGGTTAAATAATGCTGTGGCTGCATCTTTCTTTCCCCGTGGAGTCCCATTTCCTAATAAATCAACAAGCGGTTCGATTGCTCCAGACCTCCCAATTTTTCTCTTGTTATCTTCGATAACTGAGAGACTAAAAAGTGTTGCAGCAGAATTTTCCTTAGCCTCTGAGCTTCCAGTCTTGAGGACATGAATTAATGGTTCGATTGCATTGGAATTACCGATAGTGGTTTTGTTGATGTCGTTTATTGATAGGTTCAGAAGGGCAGTGACGGAATTTTCTTGGATATTTTGGTCAGGTGAATGGAGCAGGCTGATTAATAAGGGAATGGCACCACAATTTGCTATGACATTTCGAATATCCTTATCATGTCTGGCAAGTAATCTGAGTTCTAAAGTTGCATTCTTGACTGCATCAAGTGAAGTGCTACTCAAGTCCTCAACCAGTTCTTTTACTTGGGTTTCAACTCCACTGAGATCAGGTCGGGTTTCAGTAACAGAAGAAATAATTCTTGGTCCAAATCTTTCAGATGGTCTGCGCCATATTGGATTTCGTGATCTGTTTCTGAATCGAGGTGAGTATTCATGCTGCTCCCTTTGTGGGGCAACACCGGTGGGCTCAGGCTCTGCTGCCACATCTCCTGAAGCATCACTACTGTATGTCGTTGCTGCCTGTGGTAAAGGCTCCTCATTTACATCATGACAGAGCTCCGTCGACCCTTCATCCGCTCCACCACCAGCTGAAGATTCTTTTCTTGGTGGCGATATGGACGAAGGTCCACCTGAATCCTCATTCTCATTGTTCAGCTCATGCACATTTCCAGGTATTCCCAGCATGGAATCTTCTGAAGATGAATGGAGATGATGATGCACCAGAGAATCTTCTTCCAGATGGATCCCACTAGAGAAGATTAAGTTCTTCAGTGGTGAACCAGGTTGGTTCAAACTCATGGACTTCAAAGGGTCTGGCAACGCAACATCATTGGATTCACACCAATTTGCAATCAGTGCCTTAACAGTGTAATTAGGAATGAGATTAGTATGGACAAGGGCTTGCATTGTCTTGGGACAAACAGTAAGCCCATGATCGATCCAATTACGGATATACGCCCGCTCATATGTTTGACCAGAAGCTACAATTACAGGGTCAGTCATGAGTTCAAGCGATAATGGGCAACAAAAGTCAGGAGGTATGGGCACAGGATTGCAGCTCTGTGATTGTTTCATCTCAAGAAAGCAATTATGCATGTGGGTAACAAGTGAAATCATTTCCTCAATATACTCTACATCCCTAATCTTCTCTGCTTGTTCAGCATTCTCCTTTAAGTTTTCAAGGGCGACCAACTCAACTAAAAGTTCTTGATTTGAATTTAAGCTAAGCAAATCGGCAATTTTTGAGCTGCTATCTGAGCTAGGTTCGGTGCCCTCCACTTGATCTTTTATAGCGTTGGAGACAATTGTTGATAGTTTTTCCATATGCTTAATTTTCTGCACGCAATGCTGCAATGAATTATGTTATATGTAAGAAAGGAATTGTTATAGTTGATTTAAGAGATAAGGTATGTCAAGGCCAACCATTAAGGCCAGTCATTTAATAGAACTATCATATAGGCCACCCAAGTATGTATCTTGTGTCATTTATACCAATTTTGACCAGAATATATGCTTATCATGAAAAGGCCCTTAAGGTTTTTGAAATGATAACAATTTTAACTGATAATATGTTGACAGCTCATCAAAGATACCTATGTCTTTTCACAAACTTCAGTTCATTTTCATCATTCAACTTGTTATTGGTCGAAAATGGTATATATATTAACAAAATATGTACTTTGATGGCCTATATGAAAGTTTTAATACATGGATGGCCCTAAGAGCACCCTCTATACCAACCCCGCCCAGCAGGGTGGCCTTCCTAGCTCAAGCACCACAGGCAGTAACACCCCCCCCCCCCCCTTCCCTCCCCCCAAAAAAGAAATCCGGCCCAGCCAGCTCTTGGGCCCTTTACACCATTTCTCTTTCTCTCTCACACACATACACATTTTTAATATAAAAAATGGAATAAGGGTATAGAGGTTTAAAGATGAGCTTTTCCTGAATTGAAAGATAGGAGAAAGATGGGGAGGGTGAGTGATGTGGCATTGATTTGGCAGAAAGCTGGGAATGGTGAGAGATGAGTATACCCATGCTCCAATGAAAGAAGCTAAACACTTGGGCAGCCTCCACATACTACATCATCCCTTGATTTCAATGAGGTCAAGAATATAAAAGTTTTAACAAGAAGTTATGAAGGTACCTCAAGTGATGCCGAACTCAGTTCAGGTAGCCCTTCACATGATTGCAGCAGGTCAAGGAGGTCCAGACAATGGCTCTGAACCTTTGTAAGCAATGATTCGACCTTCAAAACCTTTAAATTAGAAAAAATGAGCAATTAGGACCTAATAAGTAAACAAGCTCTCCATTTAATATAATTATTTCGAAACTAGGAAGTCCTTAGAACATACAAAATAAACTTTACTCATCAGTGGATGAGAATCCTCTATAACCTCCCTGAGTTCATTGACAGCCTGACTCAAGCCTGCAAATTCCTTTTGTAGGGATTCACCCGAAGCCACATCAGCATCAATAATAGACTCAAGTATTGGTTTGATTAACTTCAGTACTTCTTCAATCTTGATGTAATACTTTTCAACAATTTCAGAACATTTGTTATCCCGGCATGACAGATGAAGAAAACTATAAATGTTTTTGAGAAGTGCTTTTAGCAGTGATATCTCCATTGCACCTGTGTAAATAAGTAACTAATCATTCTTTATGTGCAACTACACTGATATTTATATTTCATGAATTCACAAAACTATTAACTACGTCGAAAAGTAAATACAAACATTACTAACCTATCTCTGCAAACTTGTGATTCGTAAATTGATAGGGACTTGTTCACATTGGTGATCCCTAAAGAAACAAACTCTCATAACAGATATCCTGCATAATAACAAATGAACAATGATGCAGTAAGGGATTAAATCAGCATACAGGATGTAATGTTAACCATTTGATGGAGATTGGCAAAAACCCTAGAACTTAGAGCAACAAATGTCCTTGATGGTGAGTGAATGTATGAAACTTCTTCACACCATAATATGCAAATATATGTCTACATGTACGGTTGGTCAATGAAATCAAACGTTTGATTCAACTCATTTGGGAATCACACAAATTCTTATCACGACAATAAGCAATGAAAGTTAAAGATTGAGATAACCAGAATTCATGTATACATACCCTCAATAGATAGAATTCGATTTACTTTAATGGTCTCAATTCTCAAGCCACATAAATCAAGTGTTGAAAGAAAATTCGGTATTAATACTTGAATCCGAGTATACAAACACGTGAAGAATGAAGAAACTTTGAATAAGAGGTCTGAATTGATCAAAGACTGAATTCAAAACGCGTCAACCAGAAGTATTGAATTAGTCCAACAATGATCAATAACAGTTGAAAAACGAAACCCTAGAAACAACAGATGAGCTGAAATTAAGAGAGTAGGTGTTTACCTGAAGAACAACGTAGGCCTATCGGCAGATTTTTGGTTGATACAAGTGTGTGGAGCTGAGAAGAACTGGAAATTTATTCCATTGATTTGGAAGCAGATGAATCTAGCTGTTCAGATTGGATGTTAATTTGATTTAGTTGTCTCGCGTCATCATTCGACTATTGTTCTTTCAACCAATTTGACAAATTTTATTAATTTTCTAGTAATCTAAAACATGGATGCGCAAGTTCACACCATCCCCATTCCCAATATCGTCAACTCCATGAGCTTGAGGTCCCTTAAAATCTTATATTCACTCCACCGTTTTTCCTGCATAAATTTCAACCAAATGTTATTCGGTTATTAAAATTATAATAATTGAAAAATGATATATAATAAGTTAAGTGTTGTCACCTTTTTAATATAGGATACTTTTACTATTTTAGTATTTGTTTATTAAAAAGATATGTAAGTGTAACAACAACTAACTTAGATATTGCGATATCACATATCCTTTTCCTATTATAATTTTAATAGAATTATACCCGCGTAATGCAGCGATTACAAAAAAAAATTCTCGAAAACCTGTTCGTTTTTAAAATAGGGGTGATGTGTTTCTTTTCTAAATTGTAATGAGTCAATAAAATTTCACATATATGGTAATATCCAACAAGAGTATTGACATTATAACTCTATTATATTTTATTTATATTACCTATTAAAAAAAATCTAGTAATTTTATAACTTTAGGTTGTATGTTATTTAGATTTAATATTTCTAGTTATACGCAATTTTTAAAAGTTAAGTTAAAATATTTATTATATGATAGAATATTTAATATGAAAAGTTTAATTATCAATTCTTTTACTTATTTTAAATATTTTTTATTTTGGAATGTTAGTTATTATAATGGTATATAAGATTGTCATTAACTCTACTAAATAGTTGTTTTATTTAATAGTTTTCATTTAGTTTAATATTAAGTGTAAATTAGTAATTTTAAATTACTTAAAATTAAGAGATTAAGATAAAAGACCTAATTGTTTTATAAAATAGTATAGATAAGTAGTATGGTTATATTCATTTTATTTATGATAATTTTCACTAAAAGCACACCTAATTACCTAAATAACCAACTTCATTTTACTTTTATAATAATTAATTTTGTTGAATCAAATATTATATAGGACTCCTAATTAGTCATATGCAAAATATATTTATCTAAGCATTAATATAAACTTATCACATAAACCACTCTTAGCTACATATTCAAGATTTTTAAAAAATATATGTTACTAGCAATAGGTAAAGTGTATCAAATTGTGCATTTGTAAGTAAGTTAGATTATTTTAATATAAATTCAAAGTAAATTATATTTTTCAGTGAGGTTTGTTTAAAATTTCAGATTTGTTTATGTGATTTTTTACGGGCTCGGACCATTCTAACCGTAAACTCTTACACTTTTAATCAATTATTCGTTAACTAGATATTTAAAAATTATAAATAACCATTTTACTCTTTCTAAGGTTACATTCTTGGACCCTCCTACTTTCTATTTCTTTCCATACGGGCCTTTAATATTTTTTTACCTCAATCATATTTAATTTAATTACTTATTATAGTAAATCATGTCTAATTTACAAATGATAATTAAAAATTATAAATAACCATTTTACTCTACATTCTTGGACCCTCCTATTTTCTATTTCTTTCCATACAGGCCTTTAATATTTTTTTACCTCAATCATATTTAATTACTTATTATAGTAAATCATGTCTTACTCAATATTCAATCACAAACACACTAAAGGGCTGCAATCGGAATTTGCCGTTACTACAATTTGCAGATAACGCATTGTTTATGGGTAAATGGTCAAGATCAAATATACAAAATCTGATTTGCTTACTACATTGCTTTAGGGAAGTTTCGGGTTTAAACATTAACCTTGCAAAAGCAAGATTTTTGGTGTAGGGATCAATGAGGTGGAAACCAAAAGGATGGAAACTGAATTGAAATGCAAATCTGGTAAGCTACCATTTGTGTATCTGGGGCTCCTGGTGGGAATAGGTTTTTACTAATTGAAGAGACCATTTAACAGTATGATAAAATCAAGTGTCCAAGAGGGTATTTAATTAGAGCAAACCGAAAACTTGAAGCAAACCTACGGTACACATATGTGACGCTTGAAGCAATGGAAGCAAATATAACCTCTCTCACACTCTCTCTCTCTTTTAAGTACCGCAAATGTCTATACTTCTCAGCAATTGTTTACCGGATGACCGAGAGAGGAGAGAGGAAAGACGAGAGAGAGAGAGAGAGAGAGAAGAGGAGATAAGAGAGAGGAAAAGAGAGGGAGTAAGTATTTTTTTAGGTTGAAGAATAAGAAATATGAGTATTTTTTATGTTAAAATATGAAAAGATTATATTGAAATACAAGGAAGGTGAGCTGACGCGGCATAAAGTATTTGAAGAATCGGAGTGAGTACTCCCCGTGGTCTTGGGAGTTAAGGACCATTTTCATCTCCACGGACCGAAAGATTCTAGCAAACGTACTAGTTTCTTTATTAGTTATTATAGTTCAACAAAAAAAGAAAAATAAATACTGATTCTGTGACAATGAATTGTTCTTAGCTCAATCACGATAACAGGCCTAAAAAATATTGCCAGGATGAATTGAAAACACGAAAAAAAGCAGCCTGTTAAGTGCTTTTCTGAGCATGAAAACAAGTTGTAATTTGTTCAATTGTTATATCATTACAGGATAAAAACAATAAACGTGGATGATTATTAATCATATGATTAATCATTACACCTCCCTAAACACATAAAAGGCATTCTAGCTGACAAGAAGACATAAAAACAATAATATGCAAAAACAACTATCAAACCTAGCTAATATTTTTTTATCCATTTAAAGGATTATTGCCAACCATTATCAATTTGTTAACACAATCTATCTTTTTTCCTACAATGATTAGCAACTCATCAATGAAAAAACATCTATAGATGAACATGAAATAAAAATAAAAAGGGGGTGGCCAGGTGAGTGAGGGGTGGGGAGCCTGTGAATATGACCATCAGGGAGGGCCAATGTTTTCAGTTATCTTGGAAAGTGGAAGCTATAAACTTGTACACATAATACTTCAAGCATGTTTTATACCCACTACTATATGACTACTATATGATGTCCACAGTTGCCTTGGAAATTTATAACCAGTTTTTAGAACATTAATCAAAACATGATTGATTTTCAGTATGTGCAATCGGTATTAACAAGCAAAACTTTAATCACTGTTGGCAATGAATGACCACAGTAATCCATCCATCTCCACGGGTCGGTATTTCATGACCACAGGGTTTTGGTATGTAATTTCTTTAAGATTCATAGGGGCTGAAGTTCTTGTTCAGGCATGCCAAAACCTACAGGCTTGTATGGAATGTAAGTTTGGAGCCTGTGTCTCCAATACCACCATGTCACAAGCCCCAACACTCCAAAAAGTAATGCCAGAATGATTATTATCACAACCACCATGTAGTTCTGCCACCATGTTCTGCAAACCATTTTCCCCAGTATTTTAGTCTACATTTAATATCAAAGATTCCCACCACCAGCAGGCCTTTGAAATTACATTGAGGACCCCAAATTCTGAGAACTTACCATGAGCCTCAAGCACCATATGTGGCCATGCCGTACATATCACCAATTTATGCAACAAGATAACAGAAATTTGACAAGAATATAATCAGTATACCTGCTTGGTTCAGACTCGATATACCAATTGGATATACGATGTTTTCCAAAGCTCTTAGGAAGGTGTATCTCATCTTCAGCTATCCGAGTGATAATGCTCTGCCACCAGATATAGAACAAGTAATTAAGCACGTAGTTTTAAGATTAAAAAAAAGTTAGCAGTGTCGTATAGAGTACTCACAGATGCAGTTGCTTTGGACATATATTTTGCTGGTTTTGGTGGAGTGACGGACCATATTGTAAGGGAACCATTTGCCTCGGATGTAAAATCCAACAAGTTAACCTGAAACCATTATTGACAGTCAATTTGATGAAAATAAAGGGAACGGAAATCATCCAACTCCAAGGCAATTAACATCAAATACCTGTGCATTGTTAACATCCAACTCCATGGCAATTAATTGAGTAAGCTCCGTGATGTGGGGTTCCAACTTAGAGTATTTAATGTTCAGTGACATATAAAATATTATGCTTCCAACTTTCGACCCTGCATGGCAAAGAAAAAGAAATAATTGATCTCATAAAAAAATACTTGAGTAATGAAAGTGTTGTATTTACTGTCATTATGAGAAATGATTAATATATAATAAAAGTATGCCTAACAAGAAGATTGAGACACATGGAAAGACAAAGAATATCATATGATGACAATATGTGAAATAGACTGTAGATCCGTTTTCAGGAATTAAAAAGAACATGTCTTCCTGCTAGCTATGAAGAAAAACCAGTATCTGCTATGATATTTTTCCATATAAACTACATCATATATTGCATTGTTTCTATAACGCACAGACATTACTTTTTTTTTTACAGCGCACAGACGTTACTTGTTATAGCCATTATATATCCTACCTTACATAAGGAAGCTAAAATAAGCAGTCTTAGCAGCTTCTTCAATCTCTCATCTCATGAACTAAAACTAATTTAGCAATTACCACTTCCTTTAAGATTTCTGTCTAACTCCCACTAAAAACCAACATATTCTCCACAGAAGCTGCAAGTTACATGCCAAAAGTGTATATGAGACACACCATACACCCTAAGGCAAGGTTTGAACCTATAAGATTTTAAGAACATTACATAACATACGACTTTTTATGTTTGTCCAATGTCCTGTAACAGGTCCAAAAAAAAACTTTGATGATAAGAGGCTTCTAAGAATGTTGTAGAAACTACAAAGGGTAGAATCGTTTATAAACTAAGGACAACCACACAAATACCAATTTGTTTAATATACAAAAAAAAAAGAAAAAAGTTCAACTGCACGCGTCTAATAAGTTGTCTACATGTAGGAAAACTTGAACTGATAAATAGCTTTATTCCGTGTACACAGGACAGCTGATATGAAATGTGTATTATGCAACACTAAACAATCGAATCAAAATATCAAACAACTAAAGCTATTGGCATGGCAAAATTTGGGACAAATTATGGCACTTAAAGTTAGCTGTACCTGGAGAAATATGATACGGTGTCCCCATTGGAGCTGAAGGAGGAGACATATTTGCACTTGAATTTGAGCCATCTGGTGAGGAAGCGGGCACATCAGAACCATGAAGTCTTGCCAACAGATCAGAACAGTTGGTTTTCCAAAATCCAATCTTGTCATGTTCACGGTCATACATAACAAAAATATTGCGGACAATAATGGCTGTAGCAAACATAAAATTACACTGAACAATTTTGTTGATAAGAAAAAGATAAAAGATCTTGATCAGCAAAAAGAAAATAAGTGACCACTGACCAGCAACAACACTAGACAGCACTATATTGTAACGATAATAGTTACAGCTAGATTACTTATAGAAGAGTCAATTTGGGTTGTGTTTTATTTGTGACAGGTAAAATAAGTGATTTTAATGCATAAAACCTCCTAAATCGTCTCTTTTTATAAAGCTGGATACTTTTGAAATAATATTTTTACTTGTATCTTAACTGACACAAAATATTTATAAAAATTTAGATATTTTAAGCAACAGGTGTCCCGGGTAGACCCTAACCGTCCTAACCATGCCAAATAAAAACCATTTTGCCACTTCTAACTACTATCCATATGGTGAAATTGAAATACCTCCTAAGAGAGTTGTTGGATCCTTTCCATTCTGAAAAATCCCCAGGCAATATGCACCACGAACCCTTGAGTGCTTTAATATAAGAAACAGGTGAGAAAAAAGAAGTGACAACAAGGAACTTTGAAGATATGAAATATATATGATCTGAAGACAAAAGAAAAAACAATACAAAAACAAAGAAAATGACATAAAAAGCCTACCCTGAACAAGTAATTCTCAGGGGATAATGACAGCTTATGTCCTTTCCCAAAAACCATATCAACTGAAGGGAAGGTTTCTCTGAGTTGTGAAGCATCACTGAAGTAACACACACTTGATATTAGTTCCTATTTGGACATAATAATAAATTCATGTGATCACAAATACATATCCATAGTTCACAAACAACACCTTCCGGCACCAGAGAAGCAAATATCATTATAGCTTGGATCAGGGCCTCTTATCTGTTTGAAAGAATGTAGTTCTTTAATGATCTGCATGCACGAGTGGAAACTTAATAAGATGGGAATGAAATGGCTAGAAGATGGGGAAAATCCTATGTAGAAAATGTAGAGAAGAACTATATATGATCAAAGGTATGAGATAATGATAATTTCATTAAGGTGTTAAGAATAAATTCTCAACGAGGGTGTATATCCTTTCTTACCACTAGGTCTGCAATTTTCTAAATGACACGGTTGTTATTTTTGTATATCATTGTTTTAATTTGCCTTTCAAACAACACTTGTAACAAATTCTTAATAATTAGGAAAAGAGAAACTTTGACAATATTGTTCCAATAGACTAGATTCATTTAACTCGTTATATATGGGTGTGAGAGTATGAAGAAATTTCTGATTTTTTTTTCCAGATATTAAATAAGAAACTAAACAGGTATCTAAACTGTATCATCTTTTAGGCCATCTGACATGCAATACAAATGTAAGCAACAAGATAGGAATTCCAGGAAACACAAGTAAATGTTATTTGAAAGCTTTAAACAGGCATAAACTAGAAGATAAAAAGTAGTCTCACCCATTGATTATGCAGATAATGCAAAGGAGTACATGCTATATTTATAGACAAGAAAATGTAACCTACACTAAGCCCTACGAGCTTATTGGGCCTAATGATATGTTTACACTTCAACACTCCCCCTGGAGCTGGAGCATAAATATCGATTATGCCCAGCTTGTCCCAAATAGCTTTGGTGAAGACATAAGCCAGTCGACTTCCTATCCTAACTTGGGGCATTGCAATTGTTCTATCCTCTAGCTTTTCTTCAGTGAAGTGACAATCAACTTCTATATGCTTGGTTACCTCATGAAACACCCAGATGCTTGCGACCTAAATAGCCGCCTCCTTATCAGATCAACTAGATCATGTAGCCATAAAAGTTCAGAAGATGGTTTGTGCCTCAGTCCTGTATTCACACTCTACACTTGAATGAGATAAAATATTTTGTTTCTTACTCTCCTAAGATACAAGATTATCTCCAACAAACACACAATAGACGGTGGTTGAGCGCCTTATCATAGGATCTCCATTGTAATCAGCATGTGCATCTGTAATCCCTTCTATCGTATGATGATCATCATTTTGATACAAGTAGAACAACCTAGCACACCCACACCCTGCACATACTTTAGAATATATGCATAGCATCACAATATAAGGATGATATGGATTGACTAACGACACTTTCTGCAAGGCTAAATCAGGTCGAGCAATGGTAAGATAGTTCAATTTTTCCACAATCGTCCTATATTTCTAAGGATTATCAAATAAGTCTCCATCATCAGCTTTCATTTTCACATTTGGTATCATCGATGCATCACAAGGCTTTGCATTGTTTAAACTTGCAAAAAACCTTTAATTTTTTAATTCATCCTCATCACTCCTAGTAATTACCATGTCATCTGCATACACAACAAGCAAAGTACATCCAACTGGATGATGTAAAGAACACTGAGTGATCCTGCATAGACCAAACTAAGTCAATGCATAAGTGAATCTACTAAACAAAGCGCAGAGAGACTGCCTCAAGCCAATACAAAGATTTTTGTAATGTGAGCACTCTCCTAGACTCCCTTTGTGCAACAAACCCACGTGGTTGTCCATGAAAACCTCATCATGTAAATCACCATGCAAAAAAGACCTTGACATCAAATTGGTGAAGTGTCAAATTATACGTGACAACCAATGAAATATATTGGCGCACAAAGGATAGTTTGGCAAGTGAAGAAAATGTCTCGGAATAGTCGATCACACCATAAGTCTGAGCAGAGCATAACCCTTTGGCAACTTATCGTGCCTTCTAATCATGTTTGAATCCATGTTAATTAACCTTCAGCGTGGACACCCACTTACATCCAAATGCCTTCTTGTTAACAAAGGTGTCATTACGTTCATGAGCATTCATTTACATCATAGAAAAGCATGTGATCCAGTACAAATCAAGGCTTCACCTACCGTTTTCGGAAATGATATTGAATCAACTGTTGCAACAAGGAATGAAGAGGATATAGACAGTTTGTCATAAGAAGCAAACGAAGCAATAATATAAGTACAAGTACATTTACCTTTTCTGAAGTATAATAGAATCATCATTAGAATATCATGTACCAAGAGAATTATTACGTGCATCCCTAGGAGGATCAGCGTACACAATCAAGGGATGTGATGTCGGGTCGGGTCAGCTGGTAAAAGGTATAATATAGACTAACAAATCATCACTCTCCCCCTCATGATGAGAGATAGACATCAAAAAGAAGGGTAATTTTTTCTAAAAAGTGACATCTTGTGAGACAACATGAGATGTCACGGGATAAGAATATGTGAGTGTATATTATACCTTTCACTCGAGATCAACACAAGGATCTCGAACATGGTGTAGGTATAATATAGACTAACACGTCACCACTATTCCCTTGGTGATGAGAGGTAGACACTAGAAAGAGGGAAATTCTTCCTTAAAAGTGACATTTTTATAACATAACAATCGAGTATAGAATAAAAACTTAGCAGGGATATGTAAGGAAAATACACTTAGGGACTTGGGATCTAACTTGGTGATGTGAAGTCAATTGTCCCAAACAAAATAAGTACCACCAAATATCTCGAGTTTCATAGAAAATATTGGTTTTGTAGAAAAGAGAAGGACAAGAACCACTTAAGGCATTTGATTTATAAGTGCTAGAGTCACTTCAAGAAAGTGATAAAATTTCTTTCCACAACCCTATTTTGAGTTGGTTGTCCACACAAGACGAGTCATGAAGAATGCCATGCTAGAGCATATAAGACTAAAAGGACACGGAACAATGCTCTTTTGCATTAGCACTTCGTAAAGTTTAAATAGAAAATAAAGACACTTCAGATGGGTTTTTTCACTAAGTAAAGTCATGTCGCATAAGAGTTGTCATCAACAAAGGTAAAAAATTACTTAATAACAAGAATCAACCGATATGATCTTGTCCCATATCGGCCTTTGTTTACTTTCTTTAACCTATTGATAGATTATTTATAGGAGATGCTAGAGCCATTTATAGGGGGAGAGAAATTTGGTATTAGAAATAGGGTTTATGAGAGCTCCTACCTCTCGGAAGTAGGTTAAGGAGAGACGGGTGCCTCTCGAAAGCACGCCGGCTATTGTATTCGTTCCAATTTATCAATATATCAAATTGGTTCATATCATCAACTAACGGATATGTGGCGCTCTAATAAACCCTAGGGCCTAAATGAAGACAGTGTTTAGCAAATTGACAAATCTCACAAGGTAAAGACGTTGATGTTTAGCAAGTTGACAAGTCTCACAAGGTAAAGACGACATTTGAGAAAGTAGACATTATTTCTTCAAATTTTGGAGATGAAGGACCTAATCAACAATGTATCCTTGGTTTAAAAAAGCGCGCCTGAGGCGCTGAGGCGCTCGAGGCGTTGCGAGGCGCTGGAAATATCGCATCACGTAGGCGAGG
>JAUEJL010090346.1:0-14308 GCA_032274825.1 Drosophyllum lusitanicum
GACTACACCGGTGCTTCGCTATGTGTTAGGATAGACTTGTTTGTTGATATGTGATATGATATTTTTGTTATGATACTACTGCTTAACCATTATTCACTAGCTATTTATAGTTAACCCTCTCCATGTACCCTTCCTGTGTGCAGGTAATTAGATTGTGCTATTGAGGCGGGTACTTGCTATGTATTACATATCAGTTTTGGGAACACATTTGCATGTTTTTTAATACTTTTTGTTTATGTTTGTAATGGTCGACCGATATTTGTTAACACCGGTAGTTTCTTTTGTTGCAACTTATTTAATAGATTATAAATATTAAATTAGATAAGAAATGTTTTCACTATGTCAGCTGTAATATATTTTGATAAAACAGGTTAGGAAACGTTGTATTCACAACCGTAATCACGCAGTTTCAAAACTCGGATTTAAATAAAAAATAATAGCTTCTAATTTGACGGTGTTACCTTTTAGATGAGTACACGTTGGGTAAAAGAGGTCATCCTACCTACCTAGTTTTTTTTCTTTATTATTTATGCGTGTTGCATGTCTAGTCCATTGTCAGGCTATATTTAGCCATTTATCTATGAATGAAAATGTATACTTCTTTTTACTTTATCCTCTGTATATATTTTCATAACCCAAAAGTGAGAATTACACTTCCTGTCAAAATCACATATACACATTTTGTAAGTTTCTACGGATCAAACTGTGAGGCATTAAATCTCACATTTTCGTCTAACCAGGACCCAATCTGTGAAAAAAAAACTTGAGTGATACATTAAGTAAAGAACGTACGATGGAAACCATATGAGAAAGCTATGATGGCGAGTATAGATATGCTAGACATATGATATGAGTGTCATTATACTGTTTGGTCTACACCGGACAAATTATGAGTATTGTATGTGATATCGTGTTATTTAAATATATATTTTAAGCGATATCTGTTTTATTTTAGCCTGATATTGTTCGTAAATGAGTCAAAAGATACTTATTATATTAAATTGTTGGTTTTTAGGTAAAAAAGGCTGATGATAAAAATTTTTGAGCAGAAATAGAAGTAACCGAAGAAAATAAGAAAAGTTGTCCACTCCAACGCACCTCCACTGTTTTTATCATATCTCACTCATACGAATTCAGATTGAGGTGATTAAAGTGGCCACGAAAACTAGACTCAGAGGACTATAATATTATTTTTATGGTCAAGTCATGATAAGCCATGGATGCGACGCGTCGGTCAATATATCGCGACGCGTCAGGAGTCTTGGTCAAAGAAGATCGTGAATTACCTAATAGTCACGACACGCCATAAACCCTGACGTGACGCGTCACCTTAAAAATGTGAAATCTATATATTCAGCTCTATTTTCAACCTAGGGAACATATATGTGGTTCTAGGGCTTCAATATGACGATAGAGAGCCTCTAGAAGTGATTTTTGAAACCTGAGAGAGGATTGGGAGCTCAAGAATGAAGAATCAGAATTAAAGAATCGTGGGATTTCATCCGGTTTGATTCATTGTCTATGTTTAGCATACTATCTATGACTTTCAAATATTCTTTTCTTCTGATTATGGCTTAAATACCATGGTTTTTCCTTAGATGAGATTACCTTTGTTTTATGGTTTGATTTTGATGAATTAGATGTGTTAGTAGTTATATATTTGTCATGTCTTGCTTGATCTAAGATCCATATGTGTTATTATTGTTTATTGACTGAGTTTACATAGGTTTGAGGACCAATCTATCTATTTATGTTTTTATCATGATTATCTAAGACCGTTAGGTGATTGTGACTAGTGATTGACTAAATCCTAGGGTTAAGTGACAAAGTAGTTAGCTTTAATTTGTGCGAACAATTACATGTGATGATCATTATGTGTAATTGATTGATTGAATGAATAATACCAATCAATATTGATTAAGTCTTGCATGATTTGAAATTAATTGACTAATTGTAGTTGTACTTGATCCCATAACCATAGAATTAGTATTTTTCATGATTATAGGGTTAAAGTTTCTGACAAGAGATATAACAAATCTAGAAATCGGTATATGATGAATAATATCCATTTCACTATCTTGAAATCAATCATAAATAAGAGGTAATCGAATCTAAGTGAAAACACGTATTTTCTTGATCATTCTCATTCCAAGCTCTCAGCTTTATCTTACTTTTGAATTGTTATCTCTTTTGTCTAATTAATATTTTATCACATTCTTAGATATATTCTCAAATTCCCCGTTTACTCGCTTTCTTTAGACTAATTAATAATTAAATCTTTTAAATCTGAAATCATACATGTTCCCTAAGTGTTCGACACTTGGTCTTGCCATAACTATACTGTGATACGATTAGGTACACTTGCGTATTTGTGTTGTAGTCAGTACTTTGATGATTCCAATTTAGAAATATAAAACCTGATCTGATTCACGCACATTAGTATGCAAACTAGGATATTATGTCCGCGCTTCGCTGCGGAAGTTTGTGAACTCATTCTTTTATGAGCATCTTACACCAACATATAATGACCTTTACCTAAAATGTCATTGCATGTAGCTAAATTTTATTCTTAAATCATGTGAATAACTTGCAAAAATGTGACATTATGACCACAAATAGCACGTCACATTAAATTAACCAGTTTCTTTCAAGGATTTTCCTTGTTTCTTTTCTTCATCTACTTCTCTCTAGATTTTGGGCTGCTATTTTTGTTAAAAGCTATATGTGTATAGGATTTAAGCCCAATTGCACAAATGTTTATAGCTGACCTGCTTGCTTATTTGATGCAACCTTAAAGATACTCGTTTGATACATCAAGGGTTACCGATTTGGTTATTAAGGGAATCGATTAATCTCCACCGATCTGCTTGTTCGATTCATCAAACACCCTAACATTTGATTTATCAAGCCCTCTTTCTAAGGTTCCAATGTAAAGATGATTTGCAAAAAACAAAGGTTCGATTCTATAGAAAAGAAACAAACACTTTGCCCTTCTTTTAAAGAAGTTCATAATTTAACTTTATAACTTTTATTTTATCATATAAGAAGTTAATAATTTAACTTTATAACTTTTATTTATAACTTTTATTTTATCATATAATGCACATGTTATTACACCAATTGTTTATATTGTTAACAAAAATTATATGAAGTTTGTTATAGCTATGAAATGTAAAAAGATGTTATATTTTAGTAAAAGTAGTAATGACATTGCAAAAGTTACGTGGAAATCTCATAAATCGTAATATTTTCATAAAAATTAATTGTTTTTTAAAGGTCTCTGGTGTATTACAACTTAATAACTATATTTAATGGTTCAAATATGTAAATTTGAATGGCTTTATTTAAATATATTAGTTAAAAAAATTCTATACTAAATAATGGAAGAATACTTAAATTTTTGCGAAAAAGAAATAGTATTAGTGATGTATAAGAAATAACAAACAGTTTTTAGTATTAACAGAATTAATATATTTTTCAAATATAAAGACTTTTGAATAGCTACAGAAAATGAAAAAGGAAAATGTAACTTTAATTTCTTTTAAAAAAATGAATATAGAAGATATTAAAATAACATAAAGTTAAAAAAAGTATATTACATTATGTATGTAAATATTAAATACTAAAATATATTTGGTAATATAGTACATTAGTGCCCGCATTAATGGGACACATCTGTTTAGATATTTACGCCACCACGAAGAGGGAAAAAAAACTTATCTAATAAGACTCGAACCCACACCTCTCAAGAGGTGAGTAAGGGTGTTATCCATCTAGAGTAGCAGCAATTAATTTAATAAAATAGAACAACAACAATATATGAATAAGTAAAAGGTAGGAAAAAAAAGTCTGATGTTTATAGAGTCACATATAAACTCTTGTCAATTGTATATGTTTATAATTATAATGATAGAAAAGGTATTAAATATCTATTAATAGAATCATAACTCACTAAGATCGAACGCTAGGAATTAAACAAATAACATTAATTAAATATCATACAACAATTACAATCCAATAATACTAGCTTTAGTAAGAAACACAAAGCTAGACATCACTTATTTAGTAAACAACAGGAGTATATGACAATGTATTAGTTTAAGCATCTAGTAATCCTTCGCGAAATCGTGTCTTGCAAGTTCCACCCGACCCGATCTGTATGTACTTTCAAGTATCCCTATCTTGTAAATCATGATCATGAAGATCTAATGGTGATAAAACCCAATCACCATCATCATTAAGCACCATTCCTTTGTTCTTCTCAGCCCACCAATTCGCTGGTATTTGAAACTCTTGTTTTACAAGATCAGTTGACATATTCACCCATCCTAAACTCCTCTTCACTAAACTCCAATCGAACTCACCATTCTTCCCATTCCAACCACTCAAAGTATGCAACATCCCCTGCAAATTATGAATCATGACCGGGTGAACCTTGCTTACGTCTTTCAAGTACGGAGATTTGTTGTTATCGAGCAATATCTTGACCCCAACGTCAGAATACGCCGTCAAACCACTAGTTGGCATAGACTCCCATACTTTCTTACTGGCCCATTTCACTATCTTGCCAGGCCAAAACGTGACCAAGTCTTGATCATTTTTTAAACTTATTACCTTAAGGTTAGGTAATTCTAACATCTTTGTTTTAAAAGATTGATTCCCAACCAGTGGACTTGCGAAAATGAAAGCCGATACGTTAATATTAGGTGTTACTATGTTTCTAGCAAGATCAAAAGCAGATAAAACTGCTAGACACGCGCCAAGACTGTGTCCCGTGCAAGTTATGCTTACGTTTTCATCCTTGTGCTTAACAAGTAGTTCTTTGATCCGTGCCAAGAGCTGTGTTTGGGCACTTGAGTTGATGAATTTGGAATTCAAGTGGCTTGTGGTGTAAATTGTAAGCCATCCTCCCATGACTTGAGGTGCATCTTTACCTGCGCCATAATAACACCAAAATTTCGGTAAAATCTGGGAAAATGTTTATAATGTTAAAGGTATACAAGGTGGCTAAATCGTAAACCAAATAAAACTTCAGAGATTAAAATAGTGTCAATCTAAAAAAAATTAGGGCTAAATCAAAATATAATGTAAACTTTGAGAATTAAACCATATTAACCCCTTTTTATTTTTTACTTTTTTTTTACTTCGGTTAAATGTTTAAATATTTGAAATTTATCAATAACAATAAAGATGAATGCAAATATATCGACAATGTACTCGAACAAATCCATTGAAGAACATAAACACCGAATAATTAAGATGAAAAGTAAACAAATTAGTTAAGAACATGAACAAATCAATTGAAGAACATTTACAAATTTTAAATGTGATCTAATAATGCAGGTTAATTCAGATTTTACAAAAGCAAAAATAAAATCCTATCAACCAATAAACTAACATGATGGTAGCTTGGAATCGATTTCAGATTGTTCATGATTTGCAGAAAACCCTCTATGAGTAAAAACTAAAACACAAACTCGAAACCTTATAAAAACTCTAGGGTTAAATCAACAAGTAAACTAAAATGTAACGTTAAAGTATAGAAAAACTTTAGGAGGTAAAACCATAATAAAGTGTAACGTTTAAGATTTAAATCGTTAAAATAAAATCAAACTTATTTAGATTTCAAGAAGTTTTCTGTACCAAACGAGACCCAGAGTTTATAAACATTAAATAAAAATCGATATTTACATCTACAAATTTGAAGATAAAAAAAAACATTTTAGTTATGATTCTATAAAATTTTAACACGCCCATTAACTTAAAAATACTATGAATGATGATGGGCAAATGTAATTAAGGAGCTAGCCAGTCATGATCAACCGCACCTGTTAGCCTCTCGTTGCCCGCACCTGTTTTACTCGGAAACAGTGGCTCAGCTGATACCAGCATCGCACCCATGGTGTCGTCTATAAACTCATAACTCCTAAGTGTTCCTCGCCACACAACGCATATTTCACGACAACCAATAGACTTACTATACTCGTCATTAGAAACCGCTATGTAGCCCATCCAGTTTGCTTCAAATTCGCTACCATCATGAGATGAGCCAGGGCTGATCACAGGAATAAGAGAGTTGGCTCGAGACGTGGCGTAGATGAAGGAAGTGACTCGGTACTTTGACTCGGCCCAAGGGAGCATGACTCCTTTGAAAAACGAGCTTTTGCCATAATAGCTATAGCCATTGTACAGAGAACCCTCATCATTATTGAAAGCCCGTTCGGCAGCTGAAACGAGGTCACCATAGCCAATAAGGAGGTTGCGTAGATCGAGGTCTAATGGGTCAAGTAGCCCATCCCAGTTGTTGGTTCCATGGAGCTCGTCGTATCTTTGTGGATCCATGAAGCTGTTGGCTATGTTTTTGAGATTGTGTGTACGTATGCCTACATGCATTTTGTAGGATGAGTACGTCCCAATTTATAGCAAGTTCTTGATGATGACACCTTGTGTTTTATCTTCTTGAGCTCACACGTACGTACGATTGTTTGTAAAGTTGGTGGCCAGATATATATGTTTATGGAGCC
Organism: Drosophyllum lusitanicum; assembly: GCA_032274825.1. Classification (NCBI taxonomy): domain Eukaryota; kingdom Viridiplantae; phylum Streptophyta; class Magnoliopsida; order Caryophyllales; family Drosophyllaceae; genus Drosophyllum; species Drosophyllum lusitanicum. The sequence goes on from JAUEJL010090346.1 coordinate 6,525, forward strand.
AAACGCTAATTAATTGTTTGATGTACATTCGGCTATGAAAACGTACATTGACGGCCATCATGTTGTAAATGTGCAACCTTTTAGTAAAAAAACTAGAAATGTGACTACAGTCACGACCTTCTATAATCACTATTTTATGTAAATGTGCAATTTATGCAAGTGTTGTTGGGTTTTCATGTGCAACTATCTAAGTTAAAAAACAGAAATTTTATTTTTCAAAAAAAATACAACCATATGAATATCAAATTAAAGTGAATGAAATATTGATTAATTGATATAATTTTTGTATTTTTGAACATTTTTATAATAGATTTATATTAATTTTAAAACAAGGGGTTAAACACATATTCACCAAAATACCTCTCTCCTATTAAGAAACCACATTTATAGACTATTGTTACTTATAAAAACTCATTTTCATTTTTAACTATTAATATTTCAAAACAACAATTGAAATTAGTTATCGGGGCTCTTACAATAAAATCGGCTCTCAAATTAATTTTCTCGTATATTTTTATTTTAACAAAGCATCTCTTAGAATATTGTTATTTAAAAAACAATCATTCTCATTTTTGTCTATGGACAATAGTTTTGAGACTGTGTGCCTGGGTCAATAGGTCGGTTCATTTAAAATTAAAAAACATTGTAAGAACAAATCTCAGCTCTACATTTATTGTTCAATCATTTTGATTTTATTTTAAAAGGGGTAAAATAGTTAAATATATTTTTAAATTGATTTATTCTTTTATTCAAAACTAAAGAGGGGCCATAATAGTCGGTAAACTAACTTTATGATTGTAAAGGATTAAAAAATAAAATGAAAAATTTATCATTGATTTATTTTGGAAATGCAAAATTTTAAATATAATTAAAGAATCAATTTGGGTAAATATTTAAATTTTAAAGATTATATATATATATATATATATATGTAAAAGTTTAATCGAGAACTGTTTTTGTATGAGAACTGTAAGAACTCTTTTTAACTCCATTAATGACACGTTAATAAGGTATTTTGGTCATTTATATATTTACTCCACCGTGAATTGCATCCGGGTGAGCCATCATTATTGATTTTCCCAAAATACCCCTCATTAATGCATCATTAATGAGCCACCAAAAATTTTTAGCCATTGATTAATTTTAATCAAGCGATAAAATTGGTTTTCGCAGTTCTCGTACGAAAAACCGTTCTCATTTGAACCCTCCCCTATATATATCAAATTTTTGGCTACACAAACATTATATTTTAATTAATAAATAAAAAGTGTATATATATATAGAGAGAGAGAGAGAGAGAGAATGATTCATTTAAGAACCAGTTTTATTACGAGTACCGCGAGACCCTTTGTAGCCATTGATCATATTTAATCAAAGGTTAACATTAGTTGTGGCAAACATATAATTAATTAAAAACATAGCCGCATTATCACACTTCCAAAAATAATGAAAGAGTATTTTAGACAAATTGCCTAAATAAAGGGAGGAACCATTTACCCCGCTTTCTTAAAACTAAAATATCTAACAAACACAAAAGTAATAAAATACGAAAAATAAACCAAATTAACGAGAAAAATATGTTTTTTAATATGACATCCATAATGTTATACTTTTTCAAAGAAATTTTTTTTGTTTTTGCCGGGTTTTTTTTAATTAGCATAGCATGAGATGCGTACACATGCGCATATAATACTCAATTTTATTCAAGCACGGATGCATATAAGCACCACATGTTCATACTGCATAGGTGCGTCTAGATGCATAAATGCACCATGCACGTGTGCATCTCGTGCATATATGCACATGCACATATAGACGTAACACTAGATTTTTTTCAGCACAGATACATATTTCTACACATGTGCACGTAAAATTAAAAAAAAATTTCGGCACAGGAACAAATTTGTGCATATGTGCACATACACTTGTACATCTTTATATGCATATATGTAACTCAAAGTTGGTTAGATCAAACTTAACATTAGCAATTACATATTAATTGTCATACTACATATTATTATAACTTACATGTTAACAAACATCATAACAAAATTGTCTACTTGAATCATTATACTAAACACGAGATAAATAAACAAAAATAACTATACAAATTTACATATGTTTTTTTCACATATTACTATAAATTTTAAAATTCGGTGCTTGTAACTAAAAGTATGTTAATCGATTAAAAAGTGACATTTTTAAGTTATTTTGGTTATTATACTTGCCGAAATGAAAACAATTTTTCTTGTCGATCTCTATCAAAAATATAAATAATTGTGATTAATAAATAGATAAGTAGGTAAACGAAAAAAAAGAAATAAAAAAAAGTAATATTTGCAATCTATAATAAAGAAAAATATTCAAAAAAAGAAGTGACGATGTATATATATAATATGAAAATGAAAAATTGACACAAACTTTGAAAAAGAAAACGGCGGCTGCAGGGGCGTAACAATTTTGGTTCTTACGATTTTGCCCTTTCTAATTTAATTTAATTAATTAAAAAACAAGGTAATAATTGATTGATCCGTTCTCGTAATAAAAAAGCTTTTCAAATGATCCGATCTCTCTCTCTCTCTCTCTCTATATATATATATATTTATATGATGTTTCAAAGTTTAACAAATACATATACGACACATTAGCGGCGACATGTTGCCACTAAAGGCGATAGTGGCGACTTTTCAAGACTTTTGCGGCGACGTCTGTCGCCGCTAATACCCTCTTTTCTTGTAGTGACATAATTCTTCTATTATTTTAAAACGGATATGAGTGTGTGCGTAATAACATGGATCAGTCTTTAATTCTTAATAATACATTAATACGAATGAAATTTTGTCCTCTCGTTGGTTTTCTTTTAATGCTACATGTTCCATTTTTATGTATTCTTCACGGACTTAAATATCTTTATCTAAAAAGTTTGACCTAACATTTCCTGGTTAATTATTTTATAAGAAAATATCAATTGTTGTGTATATATGTTTGTAACTCGGTATCTATACTATTCCTTACAAAAATACTATAATTAATAAATTCACATTAATGGCATCATGAGTTTTATCAGTATCAAGGAAATTCGGCCCTCTTTTTTAGTAAGGGTGTTTATAAAATTCTTCTATTAATAGTTGCGTATGTAAGTTTGTTAACAATCCCAAGATGCCTAGTAGAAGAATGATTGAAAAGTCTTAGGGGGCGTTTGGTTCGTTAGAATTGGACAGAAATAAAATTAAGATTTTTAAATTTTGTTTGTGTTTGGTTCGCGGAATTTATGAAATGAAATTTGACCATTTCAAAATTGATGGAATTCTTCAAATTCATAAAAAAATCTTAAAATATAATTGTTGTCTCTACTCACTCCACTCCACCTTACTCGTCCAATCTCTATCACACCCCATCATACCTACTTCACCTTACCTTACTCTATGGCACCTTACCGTACCCCTACCCCATCATACCTACTTTACCATATCTTATTATGTAACATCTTTACCAACTCCTAACCCACCCCATCCTAACCACTCCACCCCTATACAACTCCATTTGTATTCACCCCGCTCTTACCACTACCCCTATCTTATGTGCTACCTTACCCTATGGTAGAGTGGAGTGGGTGTGTAGGTAGAGGTACGGTGGGTAGGTAAAGTAGAGTGAATATGGGGTATAGTAGGTGGGTGGGGTGGGGCAGTGGTGGATTATGGATAGTAGGCTGAAGTATGGTGGGGTGGGGTGGCTTGGTTGGGGTTGGGGTAAATTGTGGGTAAGTTAGAGTAGTGAGTGGGGTACATAAGGTAAGGTAGATAGTAAGTAAGTTGGGTGGGGTAGGATAGGGTGATAGAGTAAGGATAAGGGTAAGGAGTGGTAGGGTGGGAGTATATTGGGGTAACGTGGAGTAAGGTAAGGTAGGGGTGGGGTGGGGTGGGTGAGGTAGGTATGACAAGTAGGGGTGGTGTGAGTAAGATGGAGTAGGGTGGCTTGGAGTGAGGTGGGAGTAATGTAAGTGGTGGGGTGGGGGTAGGGTAAGTAAGGCATAGTAAGGTGAGATGAGGATAGGGATAGGGTAAGGTGGTAGAGTGGGGGTAGGTGGGTCGGGGGTAAGGAAGGAAAGCGTGGCGGAGGAGGTGTGGTGGTGGCGGAGGGGATAGGGGGTGTTGGGCGGTTGATAGTATAATTTATTTTGGTTTATACATATTGAATTAATTTATTTTTTGTTAAATTCTAATTTCAGTCTTTACTAACCAAACAAGACATAGTTTTTCACGAATTTCAATTCTTATGAATTCAAATTCTTCTGAATTCCAATTCATTGGTCAAATTCCAATTCCTTCATATTTATTCCGCAAACCAAACGGACCCTTACAAGAAAAACGTGTTTAATCTTTGTAGAAGCAAAGATTATCGATGATCAGAGGGAGTATATATAGGAAACAGTCAAAAAATGATTAGGTCATGTATATCAGAGTTTAGATCGATTTCATCAGAGAATTTGCTAAAGTGAAAAATCCCTTTTGAAAAAGATATATGGATATGTATGTGTATTCTTCTGGGAGTCTGTGTTGATACTAAATTTTAAACTAATTTTTCCGGTTTTCTTTATCTGTAGTATTTCCATGTCTAAAATTGTCCCATTTTTATTGTTCATAAACAATAAATTTACTTTATGATAAAGCGTAAAAGATATATGAATGTATGTAAATATGTTTTCTTCATGTACCAATACGGTACTTAAAAGGGTATTTCTTGCACATAAGGTAATTAATATTTTTAGTTTATCTAAATATAATCCTTGTGACGTTTGGCTTGGAAATTTGTAGGAAAGTGGTGTTTAAACCCTAAAGTGGTCAAGAGGATGTCTAGTGATGATTCACCGTAAAAATATTATCTTTCACTACTATTGGTGATTCATCATAAATAATAGTTTTCTTTACGTTAAAGTCAATAGAATTTATTGTTTTTTTAGTCAAAAAATAATAAAATACATGTAAAGAAACAAATTTGACTGAAAAAGATAGTCAGAATGTTGCTCGCAAAAGAAGATGACCATAGATACTAAGTCGCACCAGAAACCGGTAAAATACCATATTAGTACATGAACTAAAACCTTAATAACCATATTTATACAAGAATACTTAGGTTCTATATTTACGCATGTGGAAAATGTTATTGACCTTTTATAACTCTAACCCAAAAGTTTTTTTTTTAAGGTAAAGAGGATCACAAGGCAATAAGCTTCGTCATGACCATCACTCCTTCAAAAGACCAGAATAAACTCATTAGGCCCGAGGCTTACCTAATAAATCTTTTAAAAGCAATGCAATGTAAGAAGAAGCAGATTGAGAAGGGTGATTCTATTGGTACTCCCTTATATATCTAAATAGCCCCCTTGATGTGACATTTGTAAGGGAAAAAGCTACATAGAAAATTGTAATTCAATGATTGGACATATGGGTATATGAGAAGAAGGGGGCCAAATAGTAGCACCCGATTGAGAATTGGAAGATATAAATACTATAGATTGACCAGAATTCTTGAAAGTGTAATACGTACTTGGCAACCAATTGGAAGACTATCATTTGGCATGATGCTTCTGCCATAGAAGTTGTAACGATCGTATTATTGAAATTAAGTGTTTCAGTGTTGCTGTTATAATGATTATGTTGGTAATAATCTTGATGAATTAATATTTATGAATTATGAAATATAAGGAATTAAATTTAGAGAAGTTATATATTGTCTTACTTTGCATTCCTACTTATCCTCTACTAACAAGTGTTAAAATCAAGAAAGAGGATAAAGAACGAGATTTAGGGTTGTTTGTTTGCTGCTTAATGGAACCATTCAGTGCTAAATGCTAAATCGTTCAACATTCAGCATGTTTGATTGTTGCCTCTGAATGAAGATTGTGTTGAATGAAACAGAAGAACGCTGCTGAATCATTATACCCTAAAGTACATTCTGAATCATTAAGCACCACGTATTTTACCCTAATACTCCTTTCACACCTTGTTTTGTTAAACAATCATATCTTATAATATAATATATCACTAGTAAGGTTAAAATGGTAATTTACATCATTTAGATTGTTTATTTAGTTATCAAATACCATGTCATATTCAGAGGCAGATTCATTCAGAGCCTTTGAATTATTCAGACCACAGAATCATTAAGTGATTAATCATTCTATTTTAACAAACAGTCCTTAGTAGATTACATGTGTCATCATCTAGTAAAGGATTTATATGTACATTGAGGTCAAATGCAATGTACAAATCTTTTATCTAAAAGTATATTCCTATAATAGATAAATTAAGTTTTAATTAGTGAATTTAAGTTTCTTCTAATGCTAATTAGTAGTATATGTAATTAAACACTTGGTACAACTTACATAAGCATATTAATCTTTCACTAAACAAGCTTATAATCTCTTAAATATAGACTAAACCAAACATCACAGCATCTCAAATCAAACATATTTCTACATCCTTATTTCTTTGTTGCATCTATAAAGTTTTTCTTAACTACAATGCAGTCAAAAGAAACATTAGGGTTCAAACATATGTGAAATAGATGAAGTGGAGAAAGGAATAAAACCCAGATGAGAAGTATGACCGTTTAAACAAATGAAAATTGGTAAGAGGGGTATTCATATGACGAAACGACACCGTATATATAAACGAGAGAATTTGAATAAGAATCTTAGGATGATCAAACCGAATCAATAGATATGTTATAACATTGTACTTCATTTTAAAGCACCTCAAACATGGCCAAATCTACTTTATGTTTAGATAGGTCCATTGAACCATCTTATTTTTAAAAAAAGTTTATTAAACATATGACACTTTTTTTAAGAAACAACTTAATTTGAACTTAAAAACTATCTAAACGAGTTTTATTTGATAAAATAGTAATCAAGTTTTCGTTTTATTCTAATTAGGTTACTCATACTTTAAAGTCACTTGAAATTAGTAGCCAAGTTTAAAAGGTGTTCAATTCTTGTGAAATTTACCTTCTTTTTTTTACAGGTTGTTAGGTAAACTTAGTTTATTTATCAAATAAAATTAATATATATTATATAAAATATTAAACACAATACATATGTGTGTGTCTTATATATTATTAATTTAAATAATAAATAAACTAAGTTTATCTGGTAACCTGCAAAAAAGTAAATTTCATAAAAATAAAGAACTTTTAAACCTGGGTTATTATTTTCAGGTAACTTAAAATTACGAATAATCTAATCTATAAATATATATAAAAGGTTTATCTTCTTTTTAAAAATGGTATCATATTCTATTAAACACGAGATCCTCTAAATTGAATTCAAATTAAAGGGTTTGGATAAAAATTGTGAGTGGATTTTATAAAATATGTGAGGGGGGTTATAAAAATTATATAGTAATGTAATTAATTATAGGTTGTTTATAAATTATGTCTAGTAACTTGTGATATATTTTGTTTAGAGAAAAAATAATTATATATTTATGGCTGTCTTACTTTTATCTACGTTTTGCTATAAATTTTATTGTAATATGACATTTTTTAAAAATTAGTATATTCTTAATTTTTTTGTTATCCATTAATAGTAGTGGGTAGGTAATTTTTTATTTAATTGAGTGGTTTATTTTTGGATTATGGTGATGAGCTGAGTGGAACTTGAGTATGTTATTCAAAATGTTTAGTTATTGATTTTAAAGCATTTTCAATCTTATTAGAAAGAGGTATGAAACCTTTTATAAAATATGGTTTAAAATAAAATGTATCATTAAAAGATGATATAT
>JAUEJL010090357.1:0-14307 GCA_032274825.1 Drosophyllum lusitanicum
TCATATCTCTCTCTCACATATATATATATATATATATATATATATATATATATATATTAATTAGATATAACTTTTTATAACATTATTAATTAATTTGATATAATAACTAGACAATATTTGTAATAAGCTAAATCACAATTTTGTTTTCAATGCAAGCAAATATCGCACGATAACATTACCGTTAGCCCTAGTTTATTTTCATATACGTTAGAAAAAACAAATAGTTATTGTTGGTTGTTTTCCGAATTTCAGGTGGGCCAAAGGCCCATTACCCTTATTTGTTTTATACAGCTCTAAGCCTTATCATATTAGGGTTATTATAAATGAAAATTACTTGAAAATACAATAAACTTTTTCTTAGTTACCATTGTATATAATTAACTTTAAAATTTTAAAAATAATACAATAAATTTTCATAATTCTCTCATTATATGCAAATAACTTTTTTATGTGTCTGTTGTTTAGTTACAATTGTATACAATGAACTTAATCATAACTTCCATAGTATACGACAAATTGCATATAATGTGTGGATTTGTTGTATTATTTTTAAGAAAATAAAGTTAATTGTATATAATGATAACTAAGATAAAGTTCATTGTGTTTTAATGCAATTTGCCCTCATTATAATGTGTATATACATTATTTGATGATGGTTTCAGCCGTGAGTTACATACTAACTTCTAAACACAAGTCTTGGTTAAGACATATACGTATGTGTTAGCTTGTTGGGAGTGTAAATACATAAACTAGTTATAATATTATTACTATTATTATTCATATTTCACTAGTTTTTTATTTTATTTTCAGTTACTTTTCTCATATAATCTTGTATTGCTCCAATGCAAATTAAAATTTTTAATAGATTTTCATTTGCCCGTTGGTGTTAAAATAAAACTAAAATAAAAGCCTAGCAGAACAAAAATGTAGTTGGAAGCCTATTTACATGATGGGCCTTAACTTGATAGTAACTCTGGAAGCCTGTCTACATCTTGGGCCTTAATTACAATAACTAAATTTCTTTGAGTTATATAAATATAAGAAGTAACTTAATTTGTTTTAGGATGAATACTATTTTTTAAAAGTTATCCATAAGTTGCCTAAAAATATATTGTTAGGTATGCATAAAAAAAAGCAGTAGCTTTTATTTTTAGTTATTTTCAATATATAGATTAAGATATATACATATAGGGGATGGTTCAAACGAGAACTGTTTTCGTACGAGAACTGCGAGAACCAATCTTAGCCCTTGATTAAACTTAATCAATGGCTAAGATTTTTGGCGGCTCATTAATGGATCATTAATGACGCATTAATAAGGGTTATTTCGGGAAAATCAAGTCTCGCAAATTAATGACGAGTTATCCGGACGCAATTCACAGTTGGGTAAATATATAAATTACCAAAATACCCCTATTAATGAGTCATTAATGGCGTTAAAACAGTTCTTGCAGTTCTTGTACGAAAAACTGTTCTTGTTTGAACTTTTACATATATATATGTGTGTGTGTTTTAAGTATCATTTTAAAGTTGAATTTAACAACATTTTGTCGTTTTTACAACCCTAGACTAGATGAAAGCTCTGAATTTAGGGGCAATTTGTTATTTTACAAATTTCTTACAAGCTTTTTGCATAAAATTAAACTGATACTCGGGTGTACTAAATTTCTTTAATAATTAAGTGGTGTTAATGCAAATTTTCAATACTTGAGTGACACATGTATAGTTTTTTCTCATGTTATACCGTATACATTACAAGAAAATCAGGCATCAAAAACGGATTTTTCAAAAACTAAATTCCGTGGAAAATTTTCAATGGATTTCCCACGGATTTGAGTCAGAAAGCAAATTTTCTACGGATTCCGTGACAAATTCGTGGGAAATCCGAGGGAAATAGTTTTCCCACAAAGCTTTTATCCACGGTCGATTCCGTAGGAAATCCGAGTGAAACACTCTTTTTCCACTGATTTTCACGAATTTGTCCAACACAAAAGGAGGTGTTGTATTGTAGTGATATAATGTATGAAAAACTTGATAAAATGCTCTAGTACAACCCTCATAAGCTTATACCGGGCTTGTGTTTTCAAGTTTCTTTTCTGAGATGCCGGCTCGCATTTCCAAGGTTTTTTTTTTCTAGGTTGGCTATTAAGTTAGAATAAACATAAACTCGAATAGCTCAGTAAAAGATCAATTTGTCTACAACCTTTAAATATGATAGAAGATTTAGCAAGATTTTCTGTTCTTAGACATAAATATAAGAAGTTTAGATTTTAGAATTCGTTAATTTTTATAGTTATCTCTTTTCAATATATATTTAATGATGTATATATTATTAATAATGTTGATATATATAAATCATAATTTAAATCAAATAAAATATTTATTTTTTCTTGGAGCAACACTAAAATTGAAATGGATTTCTAGAAATAATAATACTTATATATAAATCACAATTCAAATTATTTTTTTCCTTGGAGCAACACTAAAATTTAAAGGGTAATGATTTATATACAATAACTTTTGTCATATATAACAATTTAAACTCTTATAACCCTATCAATCCATTATCTATTATTTTTATTTACAAATTTAAGGATTTAATAATTCAAATAACTATATTTTATTATGTACGGTAAAAAGTTGTCACGCATAAATAATTACTCAAACATATGGATTTATGGAAATAAGCAAAGGTTGAAGACTTGAAGGGATAAGGTATGATTAATATTTGAAAAAATAATGTATAATTGTACGGCATATCAATTATAATAAGCTTGCCCATGAATATCGGTGACTAATTTTGATCTTCAATTCTTCCCATTGGACGATTTTTGATAAAGAGATGGAATCTTATTGGTCAACTACATCAATTCACATGGGCATTGTCTAAAGTGTTAGTTAAAGTGTTGTATTATGAAAATTACGTCTATTCATAAATATATTTTTTTAGGTCAAGGATTAGAATATATAAAAGGTTTTAAAGGTTTTTGTTAAATATATAAGGGTCAATAAACAACCATCAAAGTTTTACTTCAGTTTCAGTTTAATCATCAAAGTTTTTTTCAAACAGTTTTCCCATAAAGTTTGAATTTATAATTATTTAATCCTCAAAGTTGCACCTTCTTTTTTGTCTAAACCTTAAAGTTTTTTCCCAAACGATTTAACCTTTAAATTTTTGTTAAAAATGATTTAACATTCTAAGTTTTGCTAACTTTTTAATAAAAAGTAAAATACATAATAAGTAGAGAGGGTAAAATTGAAAACCATACAAAATTTAAGTGATTAATCAGTTTTTTTTAACAAAACTTCAAGGTTTAAATCATTTGAAAAAAGTTTGAGGTTTAAATCATAACAAATTCAAACTTTATGGTACTTTCGTTTAGAAAAAACTTTTATGGTTATACCGAAATTGAACGAAAACTTTGATGGTTAAACCATTATTTGACCCAATATATAATTATACTTAATAGGTGACTGAAAATTAGTATAAATATTATTATTTTAGCTTTTAAAGTTATTTTTTGATCACATTTTTTTAAAATCATTATTATTAAAATTTCATAAAAAATTATTTACCTACATCAACAATTGTTAACTAAAAAAATTATTTCAAATATATAAAACAAGTAAATTTAAGACAAAAAGACTAACAAAAAAGCCTTTTTGAAAATAGTTAAAATAGAGACAATGTTCTTTGGTGATAAGGAAACAATCGAAACTGATCGAGCGGTCTAGACCGAGGTTAAGTAGTCAATTTGGCCGGTTTGAGAAGTGCAATAACTTGATCGATTTAAGATATGTAAAACCAACTTAAATGATTTAGTTCGCAGACTTGGCATGAACAATAATCCGTATTATCTGAACTGCACCGAGATATTATACACACAAGTGTGTGTGTGTGTGTGTAGAAACACACACATCTATATGTGCATGTGTGTAAGGCAAGGTTTCATTGAAAACTAGTTTTATTAGATGTGAAAAACTAAACAATCGGATTGTATGTATATACAAATTCATTAGATTTAAAGTTATGCATCTCATTTAGATTGTTTCAGGAATTTTTAGAGAATTTGAGTCGAATGGAGGATATATAAATATACACTAATGCGCGTCGCATTTTATGCTTTTTTATGTTTTTATGAACTTTTTATCATTCTTCGACTCAAATGTCCTAATAACTTTTGAAACACTCTAATTAATATACATAATTGTGTAACTAATGAATTTGACTTGATTGCCTATTTCTCGGATTCTCACAATAAAACTAGTTCCTATTGGAACCTCCCCACACATACCTATATATTTGTGTATGTGTGTTTATAAGAGATGATTTATTTGAGAACCGTTCTTATTGCAACAACCGTGAGAACCGATGACAGTCGTTGATCGTCAAGATCAACAGATCACAATGATAAAGGCTATTTGAACAAAATATTAGTCGGGGGTAGTGTATGTAAATAGTAAAAGGACAATTTGGACATTCCGACAATTACTACCATTTTTCTAAAACTAAAACATATATTAAATGCAAAGGTTTTAGAATACAATAATTATATCAAAAAGGGAGGATTTTATGCTCTTTAATTTGACACCGATATTGCTAAATTTTTTTGAAGAAAAAAATCGTTTTTGCTAGGGTTTTTAAGCTCTGCTTCAGATGTGTGTATATGTGCACATAGATCATAACCGGTGTTGATACTCTTAAACATTAAAGTCTTATTTTGCCCTTTTTTTATTATTGGTGGAGAATTACTCTCACAGTTCTCTACTTAAGGGGTGTTCTCGCTAGAGGATAAACTACAAAGAAAGTCAATTTTTGAATCACTTATTTATTTTACTTAACATTTCAATGAATTTTTAACTTGAATTATATTAAAATAATCATCATCAAGGAGTTTGTAAGTGCAATCAAGGTCCAAATTAAATATAAACATTATTGATAATGTTTTGATGATATAGTTTTAATATTTAGAATAAATATTACCATCTTATAAAAATTCAAATTAATATGAAAATAATAAGGTAAAATAACTTATTAGAAATTTAGAATATAAAATTTGCATGATCACAAAGTTCAAATTTTATGAGTTTTCAAATACTCAAAGTATGCAAAAAGCCAAAGTGATAAAATACCCATATACAAAATCGATTTTCGCAATAAGGAAAAATGAATTTTCAAGATCAAAATATTAAATCAAACTAGCATGTGACTAAATTCAAATTCAAATTTCAAATGGTAGTTCACAAATCTTGTTAATGTCAAATCTTATGTAAGAGACAAAGTTGTTGACAAATCTACTAATAAGATTTGCATGAGTATATATGAGAAAATACCTTTGCTAATTAACCAGTAGATAAACTTGTTTTGTATAAATGATTTTATATACATGAAATTGATTTTTTTTCATGTATGGCTCTTGAACTTATAGTACAAAAGCAAATATGTTGGGTGATTTTCCACCACAAATTTATATTAAGAAGAAAACAAAAAATATCTAAGGTTATTATCCAATGGTTAAGAAAGTTTTAAAATTCAAATCATCTCTCACATGCTTTAATGTTTAGTACACAATGAGATAATAATTTTATGTGTATTATACTAAAAATAACAGCTATATGAGAGTATTTGACTATACATAATGTTCATATTTTAAAAAGTCAAGTGTAGTTGTGTTGGGCTTCCACGGTTGCAGCCTACGATCAACCGTGAGTTGCTACCATAGGCTCAATTGACAGCCTTTTGTTTTCTCTCTCATTCCTATAAAAAGTATACTTGGGCTACCACTTAATCTATCCTCTTGCATATAAAATTCTCTCTATATTATACACATACTTGTGATCATTAAAATAAATATTCTAAGTATGATTCAATGAGTTGTTGAATCAAAAATCAAAAATCAAATATATTTAAGAATAACTCAAGTGCAAGAGAAAGAGAAGAAAAGCGAGCTTCATATATTCATATCTATTACCTCTTGCTATTTGTCTAGCGAGAGAAATATTATTATACACATCATTGTTGGTTTGTCGAGAGAAGTTCATAGGAAACTTATTTGTTTGTTGGGGTGCAAACTTATTGGTGAAGAACATTGATGTAAAAAGTTCTTGGGAAAGAACTTAGAAGTGAGTATTGCTTAAGGTGATCACTTTCTTGAGAAAAAAATGACTTAAAGTTGAGGTACGTGCTTTCTTTGGAGAAAATAACTTTATGTTTAAGGTGACCATTTCCTTATGAAAATAATCATACATTGTGAAAGCCGGTCTATTCCTTCGAAGAGAAATGTTGTCGTAGTGAAGAAATTCTTGACGGAAGTCAATGAGTGGATTATATTTATTGCACTTCAATATTATATATTCACTACCTTCCGTTGTTCACAAGAATATAACTTTTATAAAGTGTAATAAAAAATAAAACAAATAAATTAAAAATTTAGAAATAGCAATAAAAACTATTCAACTATCCTTCTAGTAATAAGAACGGTTCTCAAATGAATGACTCGTTAATGATTTATTAATACGGACATTTTAGGAAAATCAAGCCTCATTAAATAATGATTCATCCACATTGATGCAATTTGCGGTTGGATAAATATATAAATGACTAAAATACTCATATTAATGAGTCATTAATGAACGTTATTGGTGGTCTAAAATAGTTCACACGGTTCTTGCATTAAGAGCGGTTCTCAAATAAATTTCTCCATATATATTGGAGGGTTCATGCGAAAAGTGTTCTTTTTACGAGAAGCAATTTCAGCCATTGATTGATTTTAGATCTTGTGGTTCACATCAATCATAATTAATATTTTTATTTATTTAAAAGGGCAAATTAGTAAACACAAATATTTTATCTCTCTTCTCTCAAATTAATTTTTTTCTTACTCTAATTAATTTTTTCCCAGATTTTTAGAATTTACTTTTACTTTATTATTAATAATATGTTCGCTACGGAACACAACCTACAATTTACAAAATTTTTGTTATGTATACAATTTTCATTAGTGAACACATCCACGACCAACGATTATCAAAACCATTAATAAACTTTTTAAACCGTATAATTCGAAATTCACTAGTGAGCATGTTACGAGCATAATACCAGATTTTTTAAAGTTCTTTTTTCCAGTGTTCATTAACGAACCATAGACAAATTTAAAATTTTGATGTTATGATAATAAAAAATTAACAACTAACAATTATGTTCAACCATGAATAGAAAAATTAACAAAATATACTTAGGTTCAACAATAAACAACCTAAAATCAATAAAAAGCAAGCCTAGAAAATTCTAAGTTCACTAATAAACAAAATAAATTAAAAAAGCGCTTCCCAAAAGTTTAATAATGAACCAGCTAAACAACTCAATTGTTTAATAATGAACAAACATTAAAAACAAAGGCTAACAAAAAAAAAAAACAAAACTCAATTGTTTTTAGAACAATAGATCTAGGGAATGAAAACCTAAAATCATCAAACTTTTGTAAAATCACCATGGATGGATGAACTTCCGGTTGATGATGGGTCGATTTACTGCAAGTCGATGAATTGGATGGATGAACTATTGCTTGGTGCTCTACCGGTCCTCAATTTTGACGGTGATGGTCTATCGGCTGCACTTGGTACTTGATGAATAGATGTGTTGGTGATAGGTTGTTGCTTGGTGTTCACCTGGTCATAGTGGTGCTTGGTACATCTTGAATAGCAGGCCAGGGTGGTGGAGATGGTGGATCTGAAACAAAGGGTGTAACGCCCTGTTTTCTATAATAAAATTTTTATGGAAAATCTTTGATAAACAAAACAAATTTAGTGCAACCAAAATTTAATATATAAATAATAGTAGAAACAGTAATTAAAATCCTTTAAAAACAATTAAAGTTTAATATATTTAATTAAAAAGTGAGGGAACAACTGACATTAAGTAATTTTAAAAAATTTGGTTGCATAGTCACGAGCTCGTCCACGGAGTTAGAATTCATATATCTTTCAATAACTGAAAATGTTAAGCTTTAAGTTCAATGAGAATCTCAAAATCTGTATCTTGTAAATATAATAGTAGTTTCACATTTATTCAATAATAAACTGTTTTTGCATAACTCTTTTTATTTCACATGTATGCTTTATTAACATCCCTTGATTTTATTACACAAGGTCTCTTTTAACATATATCATTTCATTATCATAATATCTCAACGTAGCTCTTTAGCTCATACAACTTTTGTTATCATATACACCGCCCATTTATTTTTCCAAATGTACTTGTATTTTGTCCATTTACTTTATAATACTCATGACATAACTTATAACGTATTCTATGAAGTATATTTGTTTTCTCATCTAGAGATGGATAGTCATCCATCCTCTAATTGTATAAGGTATTATATAGATGTCATGTTAGTTGTATAGCCACTTGACTTATGATTTTACTGTGTATTTATGTATCACTGTAATTTCTTGATATCAATACACATAGATATACTTTCTTTTATTCATTCCATCTGTTTATGCCATAAATAGTGTAATATATCCACACGAGTTCTATTTTACTTCACACCTTAAATATGGTCCAATAATATGGTAAGTAAACACCTTCTTCATACTTTTATTCATCTCTATTTATAATACTTTTAACATATAGTTACTTATATAGACTTATCATGATTTCACTCATGCATTCTTAAATATATAAGCACATTTCCTCATCTTTCTTATAGTAATTCTCATATATACATTTCTCATATAATAATAGTTCATGATTCCAACTTTATATGTTACGCATAATCAATCTTGTGTCTCCATATTTGCATAGATTTACTAGCATATCATTCTTGACTTTTGATTAACACAAGGTATATAGATCTACCATCTTATATCTACAAGTAACCGTTTCAAGACACTCACCTGAGGTCCATGACTTCGAAATGTCTCCACTTGTTGTTTCCTTAAGTCCCCAAAGACCTAAGAAATGATAGTATAACAATCATACATCTTATATAAAACATAAAACCAAACTTATAATCTGATGGAAGCCTACAGGGCCTTTGACATGGCCTGTGTCAACCTACACAGCCTGTGTTCAAATCTACACGACCTGTGTTGGACCTACATGGCCTGTCAGCCTGTGTTCAAAGCTACAAAGCCTGTGTTCAAAGCTACACGGTCTGTGTCAGCCTACATGGCCTATGTTCAAGCTAAATAGCCTACCTACACGGCCTACCAATACTTACACGACCCGTGTTAACCATACATGGCATGTGTTAGTCTACATGACCTGTGTTCAGCCTACATGGCCTACCTACACGACCTACCCATATTAACATGGCCCGCGTTGACTTCCAAACAACAAACTATTCTTCCCCCAAAACCATCCAAAACTCATTTTAATCTTAATTTAACAACATAACTCTTTACCAGATGTTTATATAGGTATGTAAACACCAAATAACCTTAAATACATAACATTCAAATCATAACCATACCAAAAAGTGGCTAATCTTAACTTTCTCTCACTAAAACCATATATCACTTAATTTAAGAGATTTTAACCTGAATTTATTGAGTAATGATGTTGTAATCTTGTTCATCGTCTTCCTTGAGGTTGCATGTTCCTCTCCTAATCCATGCTCAAACCACCTTTAATCTCAAATTTATGCACTTTCTCTCTCTACTCGCTCACACCAAGAACACACACTAAGCGTATGTTATGGTCATACACACACACACACACACACACACACTCTCTTTCTCTCTCTCTCTCTTTAATATGATAGAATTCTAAATACACGCACACTATGTGTTTTTTTAGGTGTTTGGTTACCATTTATAGTAACTTTCCCTTTAGTAGGTAAATTATACTCCTTTCCAACTTACAACTTATTTATGTTATAAACTTGATCTTTTAAACTTGTTTTTCTTCCAAGCTTATAGTTTGACTAAAATGGTTAACCTTTAATACTCCAATCTCATTAAGTTCTTTATCTGATGTATATAATATTCCTTTTAAAATTTTGGGGTGTTACAACGGGGCTTCTACTCGGTGGTGGATCTAAACAACAGAGCCTCAAACCTCATTCACTCTTCTTCTTCCCCCTAAAGTTTCCATTGATTGTATGGCAACATCGATGATGGAGATGGGCAAAATATCACCTAAGACCACACACAACATAAATAGTTACGTCAATCGAAGGGTGAAACACCTCAACCGTTGTCGTTGATAGTTATGGCTAAACAGTAAGGGCGGCGGTGTTTGGGGTTGGGGTCGGAGGCGGGAGGTGTTGCAGAAGTAGTGATGGCTGGTGTTTGGGGTTGGGGTCGGTGGTGGGAGATGTTGTAGAAGCGGTGGTGGCCGGAATTTGAGATTAGGGTTGGCGGCAAGAGATGTTGCAGAAACAGTGGTGGCATGCGATTGAAAGGTAGCCGGAAGCTTGGGGATGGGGGATGCAGATGAGGAGTCATGAAAATTTTGGGGGATGTAAGGGAGACAATGAGATGAGATATGTAAGGATTAGGGTTTTAGATATGAAACTTTGAGGAGAGAGAGAGAGAGAGTGTGTGTGTGTGTGTGTCATACGATTAATAAAGGAAGAATTTGATTTTTTTTTTTTACTAAAATGTCTCTTCTACCCTTTCATCAATTTAATTAGTGTCCTTTAATGTTGATTTTATACCAAATTACCATAATCAATCCTAACCATCAATTAGTTAATCGTAGGGTCCAAAATGTTTCTCGCATTTCTCGTTAAAAAAATACTTCACGCATGAACCACCCCATATATATATATATATATATATATATATATATATATATATATTAAACAACTGAAAACATAATATTGATGACAGTACTTGATTCACATGTTCAAGGGAGAAGATGTAATAATATTACCACATAAAATCGGTGAAACAAAACTACCCAAATATAAAACCCTAAATTGCTATTACAAACAGATTTATCAAACACATAATTTAATCTACTAAAAAAACATGAAAGAAACTTACCCTAAATAGAATTCAGATGATGTATTATCTTTTGACAAAGTTTTAAAATTTAGGGTTTTATGAGTGTCCCTTTATAAAAAAAATAATTTTAAATAATAAAAACCGAATCAAGAAGAAGATTATGAAATAAAAGGAATATGATTCTAGAAAATTACTTACAAAAAGCCGTAACCCGAATTCTATCAACGGCGTTGTAAAATCGAAAGAAATCTAAACTAAATCAAGAAAATAATAACGGAAAGTAGAAGAAGATGAACAAATGGAATAAAGAATCTTACCTATTGGAATCTTAGAGAAAAGGCCGAAGGCACCGAAGGTAATATTAGGGTTTCTTTGATGAAGGCCGTCGACGAAGAGAAAGTTAAAGGAAATGTCGATAAAGCGGTGGTCTTTGAAGACATGTTATTAGGACCCGCGTGTAAAAAACGGGTCAAAATACCAAATTTTAATACATAGGCGGGTATTACTAATAATAGCAGTCAAACTTGATGATTTTGGTTAAAATTGATCAAATGAATGGTTTATATTGGTTAATTGAGAATTTATTTAAGAAAGCTTTCTCATATTTAATTTTTTTAATATATATATTGATGGTTTAAACGAGAACTGTTTTTTGTACGAGAACTGCGAGAATCAATCTTGGCCCTAGATTAAAATTAAACAATAGGTAATAAGTTTTAGCGGCTCTTTAATGACTTATTAATGATTTAATGGCTCATTAATGACTCGTTAATGAGTATTTTAGAAAAATCAAGTCTCGCTCATTGATGATGGTCCACCCGGACACAATTCACAGTTGGGTAAATATATTAATGACATAAATACTCCTATTAATAATGTTACAAACAGTTCTCGCAGTTTTTCTACAAAAAACAGTTTTCGTTTGAAATTTTCCGTACACACACACGTAGGGAAAAGTTTATTTGAGAATCATTCTTATTGTGAATACCGCGAGAACCAATCTGATCCGTCCAATCCCCCTCCCTCAATTCCATCACCCACACATGAATTCATCTCATGCACCTTGCCACGCTCTATCCTCACTCTCTCCATCAATGAATTCCACTTACCAAATAAATGACTAAGATTGGCTCTCGCAGCACTCGGAATAAGGTTGGTTTTCAAAAGAACTTTCTCATACACACACTACATTATAATATATTTAACACACACTCTCTCTTACTTTACTTAATCTCTTAAAATTTCAGCAACCGGAAATTACTAATATACTCATTAAATAATCTCTATTTCTCTTTTCTATTTTACACACTCATCAATAAACACACTTCCATCACTACACTTTTCCATTCACAAAAAATGAAGAAATATGTTGTTTTGTTATTTTTTAAATTTTGTTTTAAAAATAAAGAAAAAAGTTGATGAAAAGAATAGAGAAAGAAATGAAACAACATGTTACTGGGTAGAAACTATTTGCTACCATACCCATGTATTCTATAAACGGCATGTTATAAGTAGAAACTATTCGTCGTAATATTGCCCGGATACGATACTTGTACGTGTGTGTGAGTGTATGTGGTATGGTTCAGTACAGAACCAGCCTTATAAACAAAATTAATCTCGGCTTTTAAATTTGGATGATCAATGGTTGAGAGTATGACCAAATATACAGTTTGTAAAATCGAATATGCAATCGTAATCTCAAGTATTGATCATCTAAATGTAAGGACTATGATACTATGATTAGTTCTGTATATAAAACTGTTTCTGTATTCATTCTTGTTTTGTATATATAACGATAGAAATGGAGTTGTATATGAAAAGTAACGTTAAGGAGATTGTTTTTGTAGTTTGGTGATTCTCACTGCTTTCAATATGAAACTCTTGATTCTTCTCTAATGAAGATGCTCGCATCTACCTTCCTGGGATGCTGATAGTTATTCTAGCTACTGATACTCTCTGGACAGAAAACAATATGTATTTATTTCCAAAAATTGGAAGATATTTAAAAATTAATTTATTAATGTCCGTACAATCATTTATGTTTTAAATATAATTACCCTTCATCTCTTATATTCTTTATCTTTAATCTTTAATAAAAAAGTATATTTATGACATCATTAAACTATTTTTAAAATATTTTTTACCAAATAGAATCCTCAATTTCAAAATGGCTTCAAATTATTCTTAGAATTCTTCTCACTAATCATCGTAATTTATTTCTTAAAATGACTAATAACTATTAGCGTAAATATGTGAGTATATCAATTTTCTTTCTTCATCTTTCGATTTTCATAAATATTTCTTGATTTGCTATAGATATATGGATTTATTATATGTTTAAGATTTCACACCATAAATATTAAAAATTTACATAAACAATTTCCGTATTTATATACAGGATATTAAACTAATAATATATAAAAGTAATTTTCCAATATGTGATGGTTAACCACAGAAGATATTTATACGATAATAAGCATTAACTTTTTAAAATAATAATAAAAAAACGCATAAAGCTAGAAACGTACATTATAAATTGCAATGCAAATGAAAGCAAATTATTAAAGATAGTGACGGCTTGATGTCTCAATAAACGTCATTATAATTATGCCACATGCAAGGCATTTTTCATAAGATTCCTTAAAACGCTTTAATTTATATATGCATTATTTGAATTAATGCGGATTGTCTTATGCAATTATTTATGAAGATTTTCTTTATTAAAATATGCAATTAACTTTCTGTTCTTCATGATTCATCTATATCATATTTTAAGTACTATGAAATCCAAATAATATTATCATTTTAATGGTGAATAATGTGATGGAGTCTGACTTAATTAGTTGATGTAAAAATAAGTAGGTCCCGTATGTGGTTGATTAACAGGTTAAAATTGATAGTCCAGTTAATTCAAACATTTATTTTACTTTTTTTAGTACAACAGAACTTACACAAGTATTAACCTACTTCTAAATCTATACCTTATTCACAATGAAACTTGAACTCAAGACTTTGGGTTAAAAATAAAGTTGGACCGAACATTTGAGTGTTAAGTCTGAAGATAAGATGAATGCCTAATTCGGAACTTCTGGAGGGGATGACATATAAGAAATTAAGGAGATGTCTAATACATATTAAACCATCGTATTATAATGATCATAAGGATTAATATCATAAACCATCGTATTATATATAATGATCATAAAGATTATGATCATCATGTTATGAATATGAACACATGTGACGTACAAATAATGATATATGTATGCATAACTGATACGGGTGTATCTACGACCAACGAACAAGAGATAGATGTGAATCAAGCCATGGTTGTCTTACCCGCCATAACAC
>JAUEJL010090368.1:0-14307 GCA_032274825.1 Drosophyllum lusitanicum
TTCTGTCGAAATAGTCTCTGAAAAACGAAATACAAACCAAATATATTATGTGTTTTGATTTGAATAAAGCCTATAATTCAAATCAAGTTTCTTGGATTATCCTATATCTGATTTCGTGATACTCCAGGCAAAAGGATCGAATTACAAATTACGAAAAGTGTATTAAACACGATCCACGAAATTATCCAAGTTATATATTGTTATATATACTTAACCCTGTATCAAACCCTTTTCCTCCAACAATTAAGTGTTATAATTTGTGGATAACTCAAATTTTTTTATAATATATAGAATGAAATAGTAAGAGAGAATTTTTTTTATAGGAAATAAGTTTAAATGAATGGATATTTATAGGAGGATCAAGAGGATAATATTTTGATTGTTTTTCAATTTTAAAAAGAAAAAAAATAAGAAAAATGAGAGAGAGAGAGAGAGAGAGAGAGAGAGAGAGAGAGAGAGAGGAGAGTGGGAAAGAGGGGGGAAGGGGGGAGTGGAGTTGGGATGGTATGCTTTTGTTGGGGAAAGATGACACCTTAGCTCCGCATACCAAAGGACTGAAAGGCCGGAGGGAGGTTCACCATGTGATCTATTGAACATAGTTATGATAGATATGTTAAACTATTCAACGCCTAAATTATAATTTTTTTTCTTAATCATAATTAAAAATGTATATATATTTTGGGTCACTCAAAAACACTAATTAAGCTTGGAAACAAAACTCGAAGCATACAACTGTTGGTGAATCGAATTCAAGCATATATAGATGAGGACCACCAAGTTGAGAGTTGACTCATTTGAAGCCGTAGATGATGATGATGGTATATGGATCCAAAAAGTTATTGTAAATATTAATATCAATATATATATATAGGGGGACAAAGGGCATCTTTGGTGGTTTACATACATGTAGCATGATCTATATATGCATGAGTTTCATAACCAAAGATATCCCAACAAGAACAAGAGCATGCAGTGGTAGACATATATATGTATATATCTATATATGATCAGCAACGACTCCGCCGGTTGGAGGGATGGGTTCTGTCACTCCCACTGACACCCACTTCCTCTTTTTGTCAGCACCATCACCGCGTCCTTTTCCTCCTCCCCTCACACACCCAACCAACCCAACAAATTAAGTGATATGTATCTCTTGAGTATAAACAAATTTTATTATGAATAAATCAACTTAATAATCTTAAGTTTTTGTAACACACAACAAAATAGTGCTTGTTTTGAAGAACATACTCTTAAATACGTGGTTTAAAATAAAAGATAGTAGAATTATAAAGACATAAAAGTTATAACTGTTATGAGTGACAAAAACTTATGTATATATCATCTCCCTTTTATATTCTTATTATGTTTCATACTTGATTATTTATGATGTTAAAAAACTGTCCCAAAAAAAGCATCCGTCTAAAATGATGGGTATTAACAACAATAGGTTGAGTTAAAACCGTGTAGTTAGAGTAGTTGTGGTTTGATGTTAGGGTTTAGAGGTTTGTGATTTCATGGTTTCGGTTAGGTTTGACCGGATTAGTCTTTTTATGTTGGATTTGAAGTGTAAGCGTGATTAATTTTTCTTGTAATTCATTGTAATTTCTAACATCTTGCTAGTTCTAAATTAATATATTACCTTTAAAAGAAAATAATTATTGATTGGCTGATTTGTGTGAAGATAAAAAAACGTACCGCATGGAAAATGAAAAAAAATGTAATCTCCATCTTAAAATAACAAATACAAAATCTTTAATATATATCATATTTCTTTTCATGTTGAATATGCAATTAAGGAATATTAAAACAAACAAATAAAGGTTTTACCTATCTTACCAGATAATTCACAAGTTATCTTAAGAGTATAATGAATAAGGTAGATGGATTTTTCTTTAAAAAAATATATTCAAGGGTTACATGTACTATAAAGAAAAATAAAATATGAATAAGTTGGTCAAACCCCCCATCTTGGTGCATATGCATGAACTTTAAACAATAAACAAGATGACTTCTCAAACCCTGTGCCATTCACCCCTCCACATGTTCACTACCATGCCTTCCTTTTCTTTTCTTTTTCTTTCCTAGATTTCCCCAAGCCTGACTCAAGATAATTGAAAAAGATCATTTCAAACCAGTTTTTATGAAACTTTTGGTTCCAAAGGCATTTTGTTTCTTTGTTTTTAATATTAGGATCGAAGATATTAGTTATTATATATAAGTATAAAACTAATTTTTTTTAATAAAAATAATACAATTAATTTTCATACTTTTATGTAAAAAAAAATTATATGGTAAATTTTATAAATTAAAATACACATATATAAAATACAAGCTAAATATATAATAAAAAACTTTGAGTAAAAAACTAAGCAATGAGTATGCAAATACGAATTAACCAATTTTATAAATTAAGAAAACCGCTAACTAGTAAACAAAATAATATAAAAATCAATTGGTTACCAAATAACTGATTAAACAAAACAAACAAAAAGTAAGATATTAAAATCTAAATGGTTAATAAGAATTAAGCTATAAAATCAAGAAACAAAGATTAAAGTAAAATTTCCCAACTTGTTCGAGAAGTTATCAGAATTTTAAGTCTCAAATCTGTCTTGGATTTTCGAATTCTATCTTTCAATTGTTGTTTGTTAATTTATTAGCAATGAAGCAGAATTTCTTATCAAGTCTGTCTTCGTAAC
Organism: Drosophyllum lusitanicum; assembly: GCA_032274825.1. Classification (NCBI taxonomy): domain Eukaryota; kingdom Viridiplantae; phylum Streptophyta; class Magnoliopsida; order Caryophyllales; family Drosophyllaceae; genus Drosophyllum; species Drosophyllum lusitanicum. Next base: position 2,700 of record JAUEJL010090368.1, read on the forward strand.
CTACAACCTTTGATTTCGATCATATTTTGGTGTCTTGGATCACAAAAGCTCTAACTCTAAAACAATTGATTTTGTTTTTTCTCAATTCCTGAACTCTCATCTTTCGATTACTTACTGATTTTGTTCCTTCTTGCCAAATGATTTTGTGTGATTAAGTCAGTCTCCTAGATTTATGTGCCCATGAAAAGTAATTACTTTTTTATTTAATCTTTGTGGATTCTATGTGCTTATGAGGGCCATTTTCTTGTTACCGATCGAATTTTATTTTTGAGCTCAACAAAAATGAGTTTACATATATACAATATAGGCCCCCTTTAGTCGTGGCCCCTAGGCTGTTGCCCTTGTGACACACCTTATAAGACAACCCTGATCATATCTGTTGGTTGCACCCACAGTAAATTGTATACATGTCTTCAATGTACATGTTGGATAATCCCCTGTCTCAAAAATATTATCCACTTTTGACTTTTTAGAGCCTTTTATTTTCATCTTTTACCTTAAATATTTTCGTTTGTGTTATATAATACTTGATAAAAATTATATCAATGAAAAACATTTAAAACACAATCTATATATTCATATATTTTACATCAAATATTATATAACATAAACAAAAATATTTAAGGTTAAAATTAATAATGAAAGATTTTAAAAGATCAAAAGTAGACAATATTTTGACAGAAAAACTAATTTATTTAGAATATCGAGTTTAGAACATAAGCAAAAGAAGCGCTGTGCGAGTTAGAAATGGTTAACATGTTATAGATGATTTAAAAATACTATATAATGATATTTAAGTGTTTTTTTGTACGATTTGTGAACTGTTCGACCAAATAAAATGTTTCATTTTTTTAGATGTGTTTACTAACTTTACCGGTTACAACATTTGAAGACGAGAGATTCTATACTTTTATATTCTTTTGTTTTGTGTTTCTACTTATCTACATACTAACAAGATCAAGACAAGTGTTAAAATCAACAGAGGAGAAGAAGAAAAAGAAAAGATGGATTATGCATGTCATCGTCTAGTGGGTAAAAGAATTATATAGGAAGATTTTGTAGGAATAAATAAAATTTTTCTTTAAAGATAGGTTGGACGTCGTGTTATACATTTCCTTCCATTCTCCCATCTTCATCATCACATTAGCCTCACATCATTCTCTCTTCCAACCGCTTTCCTTTCTTGTGATCTCTCACAACTATGTTATACTCATCTTCTATAAGAGAAAGGAAGAAAAGTAAGAGGAAAAGAATTTTAGAGAGAGAAGAAGGAAAGAGAGTGCAATCGGGTTCAAGAAAAAAAAAGAGAGCGTGTGGTATTCCTATATCTTACCCTTTGAAAATGTGCATATTTATCCACGTATATTTAAGTGGTTTATGAGTTTATATTAATACGATATCTATGTATCTTATAACGAAGATTTTTTAATAAATAAAACATCAAATTTCATACCATAACAATGATACCTTTAATACTACTAAACTCGATCAGTTTTGTCTATTAATTAATTATAACTTTATGCACACATATATAAAATTAATCAATTATAATAATCGAAACTATAAAGAATGCGTTAAATAGGTTGAGTTGAATTTTGTTTTAAATTGGTCAAGTGAAAACGAGACCCGAAGAAAGCGGAGAAAGTGACACGTTAACGACTTGAAGATGGAAAAAGACCATAAAGAGACTAAAGATAAAGAGTTCATTGTAAAAAAACAATCACACAGACCCAATTTTATATGATTTTACTTTTATTGAATTTATTTTTATTTAATAAAAAATATAAAAGGCACAATAATCAAGTGTCTAATGATTTTTGCCTTAAGAGTGTGTGGTATGGAAACAAAGTTTGTGTGGAGGTTGTTAGGTGGTCAGCTGATTTTACTCCATCGTTGCGTGGTTGGTGCCAATAAGTGAATAATTCAACACAGGTGGAAGAGGTGTGGATGCAAAAATGGTGGGTCCATGAAGCTTTTTGTGTTAGATATATTATTTTGATAATTTTTATTTTTTAATAGTTATGGTATGAGCCTTAGAATTTTAATGTAGTAGGAAGTGATCACTAAGTATCTGAATAATAAAATAAAACGCTGACATGGTAGTGTGATGGAGGGTTACCATTGTAAACACTCTAAGGAAAAGGCCTACATTTTAAAATGGGGTGAGTAAGACAACAATAGGTTTGGCTGTGTCCTAAAACTAAAATCGAGACGTGCCTTGTTAGAGTCCGGTCAAGACACTTTATAGAGCTACGAGTGGTAATTCTTTACATGACAGAAAACATAAAATGAGTCCAGCATTAAAGTAAACGAGTTTAAGTTGGCACGTATAATAAACAACTTGAGTTTGGGTTGACTTATATGATATGTATAATATTTGAGTTGGGCTAGGGTCATACATAAATTTCGAGGGTCGACAAGCGAACCTGTTTAATATTTATATGGATTTTTCATATATAAACCAAGTTTTGATGTAATTATCATCCAAACACTCACAATTTTACGATCTTGATAGTTTTAGTTTATAAAAAATTAAACAACAAAGTTCATTATGTTAAAAAGTATGATTTTTTGACAGCTCATTGTAACTTTTAAACTTGCTAATCTTTTAGCTCGTTGACCCTTTTACAACCCGTCAACACTTTAATAATCCACAAACCTACAAATGACCCGCCAACACGCTAATGCATATTTATGATTAAACGGGTTACCGGTCTCACATATATAAGTTAGTTTTTAAAATCCTGACACGAATAAATAAACAAGTCAGGTGTTTCTGACATACAACCTGTGAATCCGTAACATCTCGCGACACGGTTATTACCCCTATATAGAGCCTAGTTTCATAGACAGTTTGAGAGGGGACTGCTTATTGGTGACAGAAATAAAACAATCACAAAAATTAATAGATATTAAAACAAATCAAAATTGGTAGAAAAAAATATACAAGTCGACCAACCAAATAATAACTTAAATGTATGAAAATATGATAAATACTATATTAAAACCCACAAACTAAACCAATACATACCTGTAAAAAATTATACCAAAAAAATTAATTAACATAGTAGATACTCATATATGTGTGTGTAGTGTTTATGTATATATATGTACCGATGTACGTATGTATGTATATATGTACTACATTCTCGAACCTATTAATTTTATTTGATTTAAACTAATTATAACATAAAATCAAGTGATCCATACATAGTGGATGCGCTTTGGGTGATGATTTCCATTTTCCTTCTAGCCCTAGCAAAAACTCATGCTAAATTAAACACAACAAAATATAATAATTAATTTAAATAATAATGATGAATAATGTTCAATATAATCGATACTTAGTTCATAGTTCTAAGGGTCTAACTTTAGCCTTTGGATCAATTACATCAATGGTCCAGATTGCTTTTTAAAAATTTGGGCGGAGTGACATTTTCGTAATTCACATGTGATGCTTTTACAAATCATATGTGATTGTATACTTAATCACTTGTGAATACTATTGTGGCACAAGTCCAGTGGTATTGGGGTTTTACCCCATAGCTCAGGTCTCGGTTTCGAGTCTAATTAGTGGGGTTTTTCTCAAAAATGGTGGAGGGTATTACTCCCTCATGGCGCGTGGCGTGGGGCTCGCATACTGCCCTTTATGAATGTCACTGCAAACCCAGCCCACTCACTTAACATCGTTGTTCAAAAAAAAAAAAACTTGTGATTGAAAATTAAAATTTTAGGACTATGTTATACTGAATCACTTGTGATGCTTTTATAAGTCATGCAGATGCAGGCGTAGCTCCGTCCTACCGTCATCGTGCTTCTTGTAGCCATTGTAGTTGTAGCTCCTGTCGTTGTAGTCGTAGATCCTACAATCGCCGCCCACCGCCTCCGCACTTCAAGCCCTCACTTTGGCTACCAATTGGTCACCACTGTATTGCCACCACGAAGTTCTTTTCTATATATCTTTTTCCTTTTTCTTATGTATTTTACTTCTTTTTTCACTTCAGTGTGAGTATTCAATCTTCTATCACTTTCACTACAAGACTGTATTAGAGATATGACTGGATTAGGGTTTCATTTGTTTCTAATTTCACTTTCTTTTTTTGGTTTGTTTTCTTGTATCTGATTTCCAGCCCTATCAATATCAGATTTTTGGTTTTGTTCTTGATTTTGCACAATAACACAAAGAACACAACAAGAACATGAAGAACACAATTTGTGGAGTAGGTAAGAGGTTTTGTATACAATGTAACGAAATAAGAAATTTATTGTATTATTGAAGATAAATTGAAGTTCATTGAATATAATGATACTAGTTTAGATACACGTGTAAACACACGGGTAACCATAATTATTTATGTAAAAATATTTTTTTATATTCGTTTAACTAAATATATGATTGTATTGTATGAGCGAAAGAAGAGTTCGTTCCGATGACAATTTTAAGAATGATGTATAGTTTAATTACGATAAAATTTATCATACAAATATAATAAACATAGATAAGGACAAAAAATTTAAATGTGTATAATATTTTATTATTCATGTAGCTTAGGAATAAATAGATTTATTTCTAAATTAATGTAGTGAATAATTTTGAACAAATAAAATATTAAGATCCTCTAATTAGATTGATGAAGATTAGTATTTTATTCATATTAGAAGATACTTATAATCAAGCATATAGTTATTTAATTACAACATAAGAAGTGTTTAAAATTATAGAAATTATAATTATGGTAAGAATATGATTCGTAATTTTAGTAGGATTTGAATTAATTATGTATAATAATTTAAAAAATATAGATAAATAAAAATACATTAAAGGTGTAGAAGATCTAATTTTAAATTTCCATAAGAATTAATTTAGTAGGATAATATTTAAAAATTATATAGTAAGTAAATAGGTTGTATAAGTATAAATACTTTAATTGTGTAGAAGGTTGATTTTATTTAATAAATATAATTATTCCTTATCTTCATGTAATTTTAGTTAAATACGTATTACGCAAAAGACAGTAAAAATGAGTAAATTATTGATTGATTATTTATTTTTATTTAAAATTGATTAAATCCATATGATTATAAAGATGGTAATAAGTGTGGTTGAATTTGGATAACATCGTAATCCTAATTATTTTAACATGAGTTTTTAATGCTTTAACTCTAAAAAATCAAAATTAATTTTTTAATTTTAAACAAATGAATGATCAATAATAAATATTTTGTTAAATAAAAGATTTAGATTGTCTAATAATTTTATTCTAATTATTCTTTTATTTATATTGATAGATTTTATGTAAAATTTATTGCCTTTTGTGCTCTTTTTAAAATATAAATTTTTTGGTCAACTGGTTGGTATTTTGTTTTTCGGTTTCTTCCACTGCCCCTACATTTCAAGCCTTTTCGAAAAATTTGATAAACATCAAGAGTATATATATTAAATACTATTCTAAATAGATAAGGAAGAATCACGTACAACTATGAAACTTTTTAATGTATGTTAATTAATAGAATCAAGTTAGATAATTAAGCATGTTTGTTTCTACTCCATTTCGAGAAAAATAAAATATTTATATTATAGTTTTATAAACTTATATTCTAATAAAAGTAATAAAATCTTCATACTTATATAAGTAGAAAAAAAGGAACAAAAAAGTTTAATCTTTGCTAGATTTTAATAGTTTAAAATTTATATGTCATTATATCTGCAGATGTAATAGCAAGTTATATTACATATAATGCAATGGGTTTAAGTGGTAGAATTTATAAAAACCCGTCCCACATTTTTACATTAATAAAAGTTGAAGCACCTTTTAAGTTTAAAGTTATGCACTACTAATAATTTTCATTATGATTTTTAGTTGATTTCAAAGTTAATAGGTTAAACCGGCCATGATTTTGAACTATGGGTGTTACAAACAGTAACAGAGTCATTGCCCCTAGGGTTGTTGCGAGCGAAGATCTCATGCATCTCGTGAGGTTTGGATTCTAGGTATGTTTTTCTGACAAGGACTTCTTTGAATAGAAGAGTTCGTAACAACTCGTCCCACGTGGATAAAGAATGAAAATGAATCTAATTGTGAGAGTTTATAAAAACTCGTCCCACGTACATAAATAGATATGACTGTTGAAGCACCTTAAAAGTTCAAATTTGTAGACTACTAATAAGTTCTATCATGATTTTAAGTTGATTTAGATATGTTGTCGGCACAATCATAACTCAACAGTCAATTGATTGCTACCCAACAATTTATAGAAAAATAATATTGATTCCGGCTGTACAATAACAATTTAAATAAAATTCATTATATTTGGATGCAAATTTGTGTGAGTTAAAAATCTTCCTAACAATTGTGTAGGCTTACTTTATTCATTATAGTGACATTTAATGACAACTTTTTATACATGAAACTGAAATATCACAACAAAACTAACCACTAGTAGCACATGTTTATATCTAGAATATTATTACATAGCAAATTATTATATAACTAATAAAATGAAGCTTTTCCATTTTGGCATATATTGTTTTTAGATCACGTACGAAGCAGCTTGTTTTCAATCACGTGATAGCTAGGTGTTTTATTCACAATGGAAACTGTCGTTAATAAGTACGTACGTACGTTATCCTACATTTTTATTTTTGTTAAGTAACTTCTTTAATTATTAAATTTTGGATGTAGCTAAAGTGCAATTTAATTGTAATAAAATTAAGGTGACAAGCAAAAATAAAAAATGCGAGACTTGACTTATATGTTACCAACTTACGATCGATAAGGTTACTTATCTTAGGTGTTGTTTGTTTTCGAAGACATAAATGTCTTATATCTTATTTCATGTATTCTGGAGAATATGTGGTTCAGAAAGTCTTAAGTCTCAGAAAGTCCTTCTGTGAAAAAAATATGTATTTTTAGCTTCTCAAAATAAGCAAAAATAAGACAAAATAAGCTCTTATGTTTGCGAAAAAACAAACAAGCTTATTAGAAACGTCTGCATGTCCACAGACGCTTCTTTAAAATAAGACTTTATTTTAAAAAACAAACAAAACATTAGTGTTTACAATAAACTTTTGATAGGGAAAGATAAACGAATAAATAAAGTGTGTTTCGTATATATTGAGATTACCAGGGAGGTGTCAAACTAAATCTTTGGCTCAGATATACGAGATTATATAAACAGCGTATGTATTTTTGGGCATATTTAAACCGTCCGCTATCCATCTCTAATTGATAGTGAAAGAAATATTGATATAATACCGTTACCATAAAGGACGAACAAAACATGAGATTAAACGATTTTATAAACTATATATTTAATTTAATAATGACATAAACCGAAGTTATTATATGCATGAATAAATAAGATAAATAAATATTTTTTTCTTTCTACTAACGACATAACGAGTTATTAATATATTTGCGTAAAGATGAAATAAATATTAATTTCCACAATCGAATAATATTTATATGATTAAACAAGGATAATAATTTATATTATCGAAATAATGGGGCCTACAGAGGATTTAACTGCTAGTCAACTACATGCCACCATACTATTTGTTTTCCTACATAATTGTTTCATCATATTTTGACTACACATCATATCATATTTAATAATGAATAATATGTAAAAAATGATGATGAATAATATGAAATATATATAATGAAAAAGCAATATTTACCTGCAAATAAAATATTATTTTGTACTAAAAAGTTGAAGTATTTTGAATTTTATTTCTTTCTCAGATCGTTATAGATCTGGTTATCTTGTAGTATCGGATTTTTTATTGTCGGGTTGTTTTCGTCTTTTAGAGTATGTACGTACTGTTATTTCTTGATGTTCATATGTTCTAGCCTTTCAAAAATTAGTCACCAAATTCTTCCATTATCAAACCAACGGCATATATTTATTATTCAGTAGATTAAGTCTTGAAACATGTTTACACATGTGATGAAAATCCAAAATGAATTGAAATGTAATTTAGTGGATTTTGACGACAAGACACTAGAAGGTGATCCATGCTGTGAGTCTAACTTAGGTATAGAGTCTTTTTGCTCTCTTAAAGAGAAATAATTAAGTAAAGTGATTGGAGTCTAAAGATCACTTGTTCGTGACTTTTACAATATTTTAGATCGAGTCCATACACGATATCGGCGTGGTGTATATATCCTAACTCCGTTTCTTCTCTTGAATCTTTATTTAAGTGGTGGAAAGTAAATGATTTGAAAGGAATGAGCGTGGAGGTTTTAGTGTGGTAATTTACACTATTTATTGTAATAACTCATTAATGAAGGTATTTTGAGAAATCAAGTCTCGTTCATTCATGATGGTCTACCCAGATGCAATTCACAGTTGTGTAAATATATAAATATCTAAAAATACCTCTATTATTAATAAGTCATTAATAATGTTACAAATAATTCTCGCATAAAAAATAGTACTCGATTTAACTTTTCCATTTATATAAACTACCCTCTAATATTTTAACAAGTAATCCTTAGACATAAACAAAAACAAAAAAAAATAATAATAATAATTTAACACAATTTTAAGTCGGACATTTTTTTTTCTTTGTGTTTAATGCGCATGTTCGTCTTGTGGTTCTTTGGAAAACATGTAATTCTTTTTCCAAAAATCAAAATGTTTTTGGGAAGACAAAAATAACGTTTATTTATAATTTCTTTTGGAAAATATATTAGAAGTGATAAAATAGTGAAAACTGTTATTGCCTTTTAACTAAAGTTTGTTAACGAACTACATAAATCAGCTCGTGAAACCAAGTTCTACATAGAAGACGTGTCACTTTGAGTTGTAGCTCAATGATAAGCACTTAGATGGTTTAGTATGATGATTGTTCATATAACAATGATCATGGATTTGAATCTCGTTATAGACAAATTAAAGTAGATTTACGAGCCGTTCACTAAGAACGTACACTTTTGTAATATGTAAACCAAGTAATTTTTCTATTTTATAAAGGACATATAATCTAGTGTGTGTATATATATGTATAAAGCAACTTTTATTTAATATATTATTTATAATTAATAAAGTTAAAAATGTTTTATTATAAAAAAATTATAAAATCAAAAAAAGAAAATAAAATAAAAAAAACAGTTGATGTTACTTGTGAACACACCTTATAAACTAAGAGTCGTGGGAGAGGTATAGTAACACTCTATCATATTGTCACATCAAGTTTTTTTCACATCATTTAGTCTATCACTCAGTTTCGTAGTGGTCGCTCTCCACTACATCGCCACATCGTAGTGGGTCTACAATTAAACCACCACACATGCTTTTTAGCATGTGTAGTTACCACATACATCTTTCCACCATATCTTCATAGTGTGGCACCACACCCACCACCCAAGTGGTCATCCAACCCCACTCCCACTCCCACTCCATGGACTCTAAGTGGTTCTAAAAGGGGGTATAAAAAGGTTTTAAATTTTTTAACCCGTTAAGTTTGCTACATATGGATAACATTTCACTCATTTAGGGGTTGTTTGTTTAAAACTAAATGGAACCATTCAATGTTGAATGCTGAATCATTTAGTATTTAGTGTGTTTGATTGTAGCTTCTGAATAAAAATTGTGCTAAATGAAACAGAAGAACACTATTAAATCATTCTACCTTAAAGTATATTCTAAATTATTAAGCACCAAGTATTTTACCCTAATCCCCTACTTATATGCATTGTTTTGTTAAACAATCATCATATCTTATAATGTAATAAATCAATATTATGGTTTAAATTGTATTTTGCATAATTTAAATTGTTCATTCATAATTCTTTTTAAACAGCATGTCACATTCAAAGACAGTTTCATATATATCCTTTGAATTATTCAAGTCATGAAATCATTCAATACTTAATCATTCTGTTTAACAAACAACACCTTACTTTTAAAGTTACTTATATGTTTTGCATATAGTATTTGTTTAATCTTCTATTATTAATAATAAAACATTAGTAAGAATAAAATCTACTAAACAACATTAACAATTGATTTAAGATAATTTTAATTATCAAATTTGAATCGTCTATTTGGTAAAAACTAAAATTCAATTTTGACTTCTCTTTATCAAAAATTATAATTAAAAACATATACTACACAATATTATCACAATTTTGGTAAATATTCACTATTTAATATTTAGATAATATACAAACATGATCAAAACATAAGTTACGTCAACATGAGTTGTGTTCAATAAAGTCCATGTAAAAAACACAGTCCTAAAATTCAGTATACAATCACATGTGATTCAGTATACAATCACATGTGATTTGTAAAAGCATCACATGTGAATTACGAAAAATTACGAAAATGCCATTTCGCCTAAGGTTTTAAAATACAATCTAGACCATTGATGACATTGATCCAAGGGCTAAAATTAGTCTTTTAGGACTATGAATTAAATATGGACTATATTGAACATTTCACACGTCAACATTTATAATTAAAAAACTTAAAACTTAAATTTATTAACAAATTCAAATCTTCACTAAATATCTTTTTTCTGACACTCTTCTTTTAATTTTAATAAATGACTAACATTCATCAATTTAATTAAACAATCTTAATACTTCAGTTAGTCAAAATTAATATCATTCTTTTAGCAATTTGTTTTATCAAAATTAAAACTTAATATGGATTTTAATTTAATAGATTATTTAAATTTAATTGTAATTTGAGATAAGTTGGGAGGTAAATAAAATATTATTTTTAATGTCGCCAATATTACTCTTTTTTACAATATATTTTTTAATTCAAATTATGATTTTTATAACATGCATATATAATCATACTATATCAAATATATATAGATAATCTGCATAGCATATATCTATACATATAACCCGTCAAAAATTACAGAATCTCAAATACTTGTTTTAATTATTGTTTGTTACATAAATAAACGTATATTAAAGTTTTTAGTACTCCGAAATATGTTTAACTTGTCAGGTTTTGCTATTACGTGTATTGAACTTTAAAATTTTCTATTGTGCTCATCAAACTTAAATTTGTTGCTATAGTATGTATTTTGATTACATGAAAAAGAAAAAAAATAAGTTCAGTACATACAATAAAATATTTAATACATACAATTTTGACAAACTAAATGTTCGATACACACAATAGAAAATTTTAAAGTTTGAAACACACAATAGCAAAACATGACAAGTTTGATACATTTGATGAACTAAACCCTATATTAAGCACTAAAAATATAAAACATAAACTATTGTTATCGTCGTCCTCCTCGTTCTCACGTTCCTCCCATTATCATTTTGGGGTGGGTAATGATCGAACTATCCATCTCGTCGTAAACTTCAAGCTACTAGGAAAAGCTTAAAGACCTGACTACAAAATAAATATGTACAAAAATTAGTAAACTTCTAAGTTAAAACAACTTACCAACCTATTATGAATAATTATCTATGATTATGAGCCGTTACAAATAAACACACACACACACACACATACACTAGTACAAAAATGACCTTTAGTCACACTTTTTTCAAAACAGCACAGTCACACTTTTGATTTAAAGTGTGACTAAAGGTCATTTTTTGAATTCTGTCATACTTTTAGTCAC
>JAUEJL010090379.1:0-14305 GCA_032274825.1 Drosophyllum lusitanicum
GGACACTTCAAATATGAATGCACCAAGAAGGGTTTGTGTATAAAACATTAGGGTTTGTGTATATGGAAGGAAACAAATGCACACCCCCACCTTAATATTTTTTCAGTTGTTTGTGTATGTGGCGACAATAAACGAGTAACCCTCGTTTTTTTCAATGGGCGATTTCTGCCGTAGATGGCGGTGATGGTTGCCTGTTTCTTCCGTTCACTTCGGTTATCTTCTCCGATCAAGGTAAGTCCCCTTTTGTTGTTTTACTTTTTCTTCTTTGTTTTCTACCGTTGAATCTCTAGTGTGATTTGGTGGGTTTCTTAGTTTCTTGATGAATGGTAAATGATGAGAACCTTGGTAGACCAAAGCTCTCATTCCAATTGTAGGATCAAAAGAACAACAATGTAGTACTAAGGTTGCGATGTATTAAAATCACACACTTGAAATTGCAAATGCTTGTACATATATATAGGCCAAGATTCGGCGGTTACCGGCAGGGGTTGTAACCATCGGCGGTCACTTGTTGGCGGCGGCAGCCTCCCGGTGGCTAAGCAGCTAAAGGGGTAGTTGTTGGGGCGGCGGTTACATGGTGGTTACCCGCGGCCTCAAACGACACACCTATTTTCTATACATAATCTATCTATTAATTACAATCATAAACTAAGTTTAGTTTAATATCCAATAACACTAGGCTAAAAAGGGACATATTATACATTATAGAGAAGTTTGATCTTGAACCTTTCTTCGATTTTAAGTTCCAAAGCTTTCTTAATAGAAGTCATTTTTTGACTCGTCAAGTTACTTAAACGAAGATCTTGCGCCACACATATAATATAAGCACCCGTTGTTAATTAACAAACCAAACATCATTTGGCACATTGGCAGGAGAATAGCCATGAATCAGCATCTTTATAGATATACTTTTAGTTTGCATTTTTGACATTATATGGAGCTTGTGAGCTATCCATAAAACTAATTGATAAAATATTCTTGAGTGAGTCATAGTTCAGGGGGCACAGTGTATTTTCAATATAGTTGAAGGTAGCTAAGTGACAATAAAGCTTATCTTCTTATAAGCTTGTCCAGATCAGAATCGGACTTGACTTTCTGTATTTTCTTTTTTCTTTAGTTTTATCATTGTTTGTAATCAGTGATGGAGAGAAACTCATATATTCATAATACGATACAATAATCTTGTGTTGTTTACTTTCTTTGTTTTCATTGTGTATTGTTCTTCAATATTCAACAAGTGGTATCAGAGCCTTGTGCTCCAAAGACGGGAAAGAAGGAGACAACATCAGAGAATCGTGAATCGAAGAAATAGGGTTTCAATAAAGTGATCAGTCTTGATTTGAGGAGGAGCCGAGCAAACTCGAAGCAAGATGACTTCCACCAAGTTTGATTTGGAAAATTTTGATGGGAAGAACGATTTTGGTCTTTGGAGAGTTAAAATGAGGGCTCTATTGGTTCATCAAGGGATCGTGGGGGCACTCGGTGGCGAAGCAAATTTACCGACGACCCTTTCAGCATGTGAAAGAGCAGAAATCATGGACAAGGCCCATAGTGCAATAATCTTGAGTCTTGGTGATCGGGTACTGCGAGAAGTGGCGAAAGAGACAACTGCAGCTGGAATTTGGGCAAAGATGGAGGCCCTCTACATGACAAAATCACTAGCAAACAGATTATACCTCAAGAAACAATTATATACATTCCAATTGACATTAGGTAAATCATTGGAAGACCATATTGATGAATTTAATAAACTGGTGCTCGATTTGGAAAATATTGATGTTGTTTTGGAGGATGAGGATAGAGCAATCATTTTTTTGACCTCTCTACCTTAAGCGTATGAACACTTTGTGGAGACACCGATGTACGGTCGAGAAAACCTGTCTATGGAAGAGGTTCTTGCTGCCTTAAATTCAAAAGAGTTAAAGAAGAGATCCGATCCGAAGGAATATGCAGGGGAAGGATTATATGTAAGAGGCAGCTATGACCGTAGGGATTTTAAACATAAAGGTGTTTCAAGATCCAAGTCAAGTTACAAAAAGAAGTGTTTTATATGCCATTCAGAAGGACATCTAAAAAGTGAATTTCCAGAAAGAAAGAAAAGGAAGGGAGATACTCATTCAAGGACTAAAGAAGCTGTCAATTCTCATGGTTTGTGTGATGGCTATGAAAGCGCAGAGGTATTGATGGTGTCAAGTTGCAAATTAAGAGACGAATGGGTCATTGACTCGGGCTGTTCATATCATATGACCCCCTATCAAGAATTGTTGAGAGATTTCAAAGAAGTGGATCTTGGAACTGTTATGTTAGGAGATGATTGGTTATGTGAAGTGAAAGGAGTCGGGAAAGTTATACTTCAAACTGATGATGGGTTGACTAGTGAACTAGCAAATGTGAGGTATGTCCCTAAATTACGAAGAAATTTAATTTCACTTGGGAATATGGAAAAAGATGGATGCTCTGTGAGCATAATGGATGGAAAATTAAAGGTAAAAAGGGGCTCTCGAGTGGTACTACAAGGTGTTAGGTGAAAGAGTGATATATACATTGTAGATGGATTAACATGGTTCGGTCATCAACGTCACGACCTATATCCGCGTGCAAGAACTAGAGACTTCTTTATTAACCGAAAGTGTTTAGATCGATATAGTATATATGACCGAACCCTAGCTACCATATTTATAACTCAAACTAGGCATCCAAAACTAATTAAATAATAAAATCGGCTATATCTACAATAGATATATACAACCGATTTTTGAACTTCAAAAGTTGGCCATATCTATTATCCAAGTAACAACCTCCAATTTGAATTAGTCTTTGGGCAATATTTAATTAGTCTTTAGATAATCTTTAAATAATCTTTACATATCTAATTCAAGCGACTCCATATTATGCATATCATGAATAACAATGTCCTATCTTACATACGACTTCATGTATAGGAATCATATTACCCATGTAATCATAATCATGCCATTTAGTGCAAAACAGGATTAATTAGCTACATCATTAGCTTACATGATCCATAGCTAATGTTTTCCATATCATGTTCATTCAAACATCATCATCAAGTTTATGTTATTTTATCAAAATTTTCGTGAAACCACATAATCAAGTCATCATAAGATCATATCACGTAATTCATCATGTAGTCATATCATAGTCATGATCAAATCACATCATAAGTTATATCTGAAATTATTATAATCAAGTTATCATATGAAGTGCAAGTAAGTTACACATTTAAACAATCATACACCCCCATAAAATTCTGCTTTGTCTGTGTAATTGGTTTTTAGAAATATTGAATTCACCTGGTCCGGCACAGAAAGTAAGCTTCCTTCAACTCCTACCAAACTTCCTAAACATAAACAATAGGAGCTACATCAATACAAGACCTATAAAACAAATATCATGTTGCATAGAATTGAAGCGTCGCGTTGCAAGTATTAAATGTGTCACGTTGGCCATGCATTGTGCAAAAGGGTCTCACGGAAGAAAATCATCACGTCGTGTTATATGCGGTAACGTGTCATATCCGACACAAATTCTAGAAACCTTAAAACTCAAATTCCAATCAATTAAACCAAATCTTAATCCATCATAGAAGCACCAGAGAATACGATTTGATGGTTCTCATTCATAAAATATTATTTGAGTACTCAAACTAAGATCAAACACTTAATCTATGCATGAATCAAAGAACCTTCTATCAAAACAACTTTGAAACTCTAGTATAGGGTTAGAGTATGGAGACTTACCTCTGGAACAACTCGACATCAATAGCATTTGAAGCAAGAGTCCTTCAACCCTACAAAGCAAAAGCAACACTCCTTAGGCCTCTAAATATTCAATGACACGAAACTCTAACTTACACTTTGAGAGAAAACATGAATGAAAGCCGTAGAACAACTGATTTTTGGCGTCCCCCTCTAGGGATACATTAGGAACTTATGTTTCAATATATAATCATTAAGGCACACAAACCAAAGAATGTGTACGGAAACAATCAGAGGAATCATGTTACATCCAGTATACACTATAAAAATTTTATTTATCATAGAATTACAAAGGCTTTCTATTATTTTCACTAGGGTTACTATGATAAGTAGAGAGCTATTTTCAGACAAAATAAGTATGACTAATAATGCAATGGGCCTAGCCCACGAGCTTAAACACGTCAACTCTTTCACCCGGCCATGGAGAGTTTGACCATCCTTTACTACCAATGGCAATAGCGGCAATAAGGCCAATATGGTACATCTACACAGCTCAACACACTTTCCAAAACTGAATCGATGTTTAGTCATCTACTTTTATGTTTTTTTATCTTTATATTAAATTGTGGAGGTGAGGAATAGGTCACTTTCTGCTAACCATTTAAACCTTGATTTTTTCCTTAAGAACTTTATAAAGTCCTTTTCAATCCATTCCTTATGAAGTTACTGCCACTTATACCCCTACCCTACCCCATCCATACCTCTATCCTACCCCCACATACTCCTACCCAACCCCATCCCTACCATAGCCCCACCTACTCCTACCCAACCCCATCCCTACCATACCCCCACCCCCACCCTACCGTAGGTGATGGCAGCCGGTAGTAGGGGGAACGGCGGCATGCGGCATAATGCGCACCCGTGAGTGGTCGTCGGCGGTGGCGGTGTTCATGGCGATGGTGGTGGTGGGGGTGGTGGCGGCATGGCTAGTGGTGGGAGTGGTAACGGACAGCGACGATGGTAGACCTGACGGCGGTGGCAGCGGCGGTGGGTGGTGGTTGGCAGCGAGGTAGCGGCCAATTATGGGAGTGGTAACGGGCTGCGGCAGCGGTAGCGGTGGTTGGTGGTCAGCGGTGGCGGTAGCGGTGGCGGTGGCGGTGGCTGCAGTGACGGTGGTGGTGGGGGTAGGATAGGGTGAGAAAGGCGGAGTAAGATGAGATGAGGATATGGGTATGGTAAGGTGGTAGGGTAGGGTAGGGTGAGTAAGGCAGAGTAAGGTAAGATGAGGATAGAGGTAGGGTAAGGTGGTAGAGGTAGGGGTAGGGTTCCAATCTGGATCCGCTGACATGCACCTAATACATGATCTACAAGTATTAAGCATGACATAGCATATTAACAACATAATAAGACTTACACTTCCATTCTTAAGCATACCTGCAATAAAAGCTCAAACATACATCATACTAACGTACATAATCAATCAATTAGTCATTTAGCAATCAAGTCTCCCTTTATTAAGACTTATTAATAACTTATAACAACAGATATTCTGTTCCGGCTTCGCTAACGCATCAGGTTCACCTAAAACACGGCATTACTTACATTAAACGTACACACAAGGTTCTATCACTAGAACACGTACAAGAACCATCTAAGGTTCATAAACATCATAGAATAACTTATTATAAAACATTACTACATATGTCTTCAAAATGCTTAACAACAAAAATGATCCTTTCTGATTTTCACCCGACGCGTCGCGTCCAGGCACCGGACACGTCGCGTCGCGTTCTCATGCGAAAGTTGGATGGTGAAAGTCAGATCAACAATTGATCCGAAGGTCGGACCAAAAGTTGGTCCGAAAGTCGGACCAAATGGTCGGATCACGAAAGTCAGATGGGCATCAAAATCGGATGAACAAATGTCGAATGAACATGAAAGTCGCACGAAAGTTTGGGAACGCGTCGCGTCCCCCAACCCGACACGTCGCGTCGCGTGCAGACCTGCACTTCATCTTCTTCTTGTTCATCAACCAGCCGACTTACTTTTCAACATATCTTATTTCCAGATTCTTAAACTCGTTCAAATGACTTCTAAAACACCTTTAAACTTCATATAACATCTATACAACCATCAAGAACTCATCAACTCCATTTATAACCATCAAACAAACAAAACCCACTTTCAAAGTAAGCTCTATTTGTTCAACAATGGAGTCTTCACTTCTTTTATGAGTTCCAGCAGCAAAACACACACACAACTTCATCAAACATGCTTAAAGACATCATACTAACCTTCCTTTGGACTCAACCAACACAAGATCTTCCAAAATCTTCTTTCAAAAGCTTGAGAGCTAGTGTGTGTTTCTTGGCTTGTTTGACTTTTCTTTGTCAACTTCTTAAACATACATACATATATATTCTTACCCAAAATAGAACCACCTTTGGTTCTGTATTTATTCACAAACACCCCTCATAATTTCACTAATTCTTAATTTAATACTTCTACTTGGACAAACACATATACATATATATATATATATATATATTTCAATAATCACATTTAACTAACTTCAAATACATATATATATATATACAACTAGAATATTTACATATTATATTCATTCACATATGCGTACATATAAATTACAGCTAGGCCCAAATCGAGGATGTTACAAGTATTTTAGTCTTTTATCACTTTATCCTTGTAACCAAACAACCATTGTCTATTATATTTATTTCCAAACATGTTTTTTAAACATTTCATTTTGATCTTTTACAAAACACACATTCTCTCCCCCCCCCCTCTCTCTCTCTACCCTTGCATTTCTCTCTACCATTTTCCTTTTCTCTCTTTCACCTCTACATCTACATCTTAGCACAAGAAAGACAAATAGGAAAGACATATTTCTATGTTGCACTAGCATTTCACCACCGGTAAACATAGCGGAACGCCACCACCCCTCACCCATTTGTCATCGCCCCCATTATATTCAGTCCATCGCTACCATCACCGGTGAAATCACACCACCGCCATCATCTGTTCAAGGTGAGTTTGTATAGATTTGTTCAAGGTGGGTTGTTTAGATCTAGATTTCAACCATTGGAAGTTGGAGAGATCATTGACGATACCACGACCGTGCCTTTGGACCCACAACCACCACCGCCACCTCGGTGTCACAACCCCTACCACCTTCATAGGCTTCACAACACCATCGCACAACTAACACGACGAACCACATTCCACAACCAACACCACCATCGCACGACCACCACCACCATCTATCTGTCTCTAGATTTGTCATGAACAAGTTTTGATTTTCGAAAAGACAATCTCTACTTCTGTTTTTGATTTTTTTTTTTTTTTGATTTTGTTCTACAATTGTTCTTGTTCTACACATCAAAATTGAAGTTTTGGGAAATTACATATCACATGGTGTTCTTGAAGTTATTTCTCGGATTTTTTTTGGGATTTTTTAATTTTGATTTTGCCTCCATGTGTATTCTTGGTCTACCTTAAAATAAGACGCGTTAGAGAGAGAGAGAGAGAGAGAGAGAGAGAGAGAGAGTGTGTGTTTGATAAAAAATGTGAAAAGGAATTTAAAAAACAATGTTTGAAAACAATCATAATAGATAAAGGTTGTTTGGTAACAAGGGTAAAATGGTTATAAACTAAGATACCATTCGACTAACGGCAGAATTAACAACAATCGGTATAAAGGACCAAAGTGAAGTAAAATGAAAATCACAATGATTATTTTCATAATTTTTAAGGTTAAAAGATTAAAAGTAAAATTTAATGACATTACACAGGACCATTTATGTAATTTAACTATTCTTCCGATTTGTAAGATAGTTCCTACCCGTTAAATCAATAAATCAGTAAATGGTTGGTTCGATACGCTTTTAAAACCTTGGTAAGGGTGATTGTATTTGAGGCCCTTAATAATCTAAATTAACCTATGTTATATAACATATACAAGTGTATGACGTGAATTAAAAATATAATTAATTGATGCGATATAAATGAGATCCATAACACCTTTATTGTAATACAAATAAACCGGATCATGTCCACTACATTTATATATATATATATTTCTATATACTTTATACAGTATCAAGCATGTTTTGTAGTAACTAGTAAGTAATTGTATTTTTTAAGCATCATCTTGAAGAAATCAATTTTAAGCCCTCTGGAATCTGAATATATAGATCACGCGATTCCATGATTTACAGAAAACAAATGAGCTTGAACTCCGGCGGTCTGGAAATCGCCGGCAGGTTAAATGAACATGGCACCGTCAGCCCCTGCGATTCTCGTCCTCGGTCCACCGCTCGTTTTCAAAGCCCACGAGAGCGAATTTACGGAGAAATTCAATTTCCTGAAACCATGGCAAAACCCTATTGTTCCTCTGCACCAATTCATTTCAAATCATTCAGATAATGTGAAAGCGATTTTCTGTTCTGCTGTCAGTCCGGTCACGGCGGAGATCATCCAAAGCCTGCCGGAGCTCCGATATGTGTTGGCCAGTTCCACCGGAGTCAACCATATTGACCTCCAAGAATGCAAACGCCGTGGAATTGTTGTGGCTAACGCTGGATCGATTTTCTCCGAGGATGTAGCTGATATGGCGGTCGGGTTGCTGATTGATGTGATGAGAAGAATCAGTGCCAGTGACCGATTAGTAAAGGCTAGGGTTTGGCCTCGAGAAGGAGACTACCCTCCTAGTTATAAGGTTTGTATTAACGTTGGGTTTTCGAGTTTTATTCTAGTGAGAAAAGAAGAAATTTGAATGGAAATTGAAAAGTTTTGTGTTGCTCAGTTGTTTTAAGGAAAGAACGGAAATGATTTGAAAGGAAAGTTTTTCCTCTTAAACTTTTCTCTCAAAAGTGGGATGAATCGGAAGAAAAGGAAAAATTTTATAACTTTTCGTAAGTGACAAAATTACCATTAATCACAATAAATATTTTAAAAAAAATAAGAGTATTATTGTAAAATGGTCATTTTTCTTTTCTTTCTCTCAAACTCGGAAACACAAATGTATTCATTTTCTTTCCAACTTCTTATCATTTCTTTCCAACTCGAGAACACAAAAAATCAAAATCATTATCTTTTCTTTTCTCTTCTTTTTTGTCATTAGTTTTCTTTTGTATTCTTTTCGTATCTCGGGAACATAGCGTAAACAAATGTGTAAATCAGGAGATAAAAGTATGAGAATAAGTGAAATCAATATGTCATCATGTAATTTGTTTATCACTATTAATAATTTAACACTCAACCCCACTTTTTCTCTTAAAATTAAATAAAGATTGGTTTTAGCTAAGGGGGCCTAAACCTCATATCATGATCGTGATGGGGATGACGAGAAGGAGAATCACGAGCCGATGACATGGAAGGCAGAGCAATTGTTGCCAGATAATTTGCATCACGGAGGCCCATAAAGGGCACTACTCAATGTGCTCTTAGATTCTAACGATATGTTACGCCCTTTATTATGATTTTCAGCTAGGTGGCAAGAGAGTCGGGATTGTTGGACTAGGAAACATTGGCCTTCATATCGCCACAAGGCTTAACGCTATGGGTTGCATAATCTCATACACTTCAAGAACCATGAAACCACATGTCACATTCCCTTTCTATCCTAGAATTCATCAACTGGTAGAAAACTGTGAAATCTTGATAATTTCTTGTTCGTTAACTGAGCAAACACATCACTTGATTGATCGAGAAGTGATGCTGAGTCTAGGAAAGAAAGGAGTTATTGTGAACATCGCAAGAGGTGCAATCATCAATGAGAAGGAACTAGTCGAGTGTTTGGTCAAAGGGGAGATCAGTGGTGCTGGTTTGGATGTTTTCGAACACGAGCCAAACATCCCTAATGAGCTTTTTGCAATGGATAACGTTGTGCTCACACCTCATCACGGTGCTGTGACTAAAGAGGCGTGTAGGAATCTTTATAATCTCATATGTAAGAATTTGGATGCCTTCTTGTTAAACAAACCCTTAGAGTGTGAGATTTTAGATATGTGAGTGAAAGCGTTTGTTAATTATTACTAGTTGGATGCCTTCTTGATTTTGACACTTGTCTTGGTAGAAAGATAAGGTTTAATTTCAGACGAGCCCAAATAAAGAAAGCAAGCCCAAAGGCTCATACAAGCAGCAATCCAATAGGAATCAGAACTACACAAGTCTAATAATCAAGGCAGGCTCATATGAACCTATAAAACCAAAAGCTGTACAAACCGAGTCAAGACTCGAATCTTAGGTTCACTAACTAATCAACATATATGATCTTACGGTATACACATGACTGGAATATGAATCATCTTAAGGATTACCAACTTTTTACAAAACTGAAATTGGTTTTTATTTATTTATTTATTATTATTATTATTTAATTAGGTATTCGATTCTAGTTCTCAAAAAGCATGCAGTCCTCATTTTCTTTCATTCCGAAGCCAATATGAGAAGGCTTCAAGGGTATTCATGTCTGCTCTATAGTATTTCTGAGTGAACTCCAGGAAAGTCGACCATGTAAAATCCAGATATATTCTCGGGTTATCTATGTCATCCACCAGCGCTTTAGGCGGGCATATCACTTTGTCCATTCTAGGAGACAGAAAGAATGCGAGAGACTTTCTTCGCGTGTGGCTATTAACGACCGCTCTATGTAAGCAACTCTTGTATATTCCATTAGATAGTGCCTGTGAAAAAGAAATGATAAACTTAATGAAAATGTATTCAAATTTGCATTAATTTTGTTGTGTGTATCGAATTTTTAAATCTTCTGTATAATTAAGTATACTCAACTTTTGATTTGTTCTATTGTATGTAATTTGGATAAATACAATATGAAAAAATGATAAAAGTTTAGTAAACACAAAAGAAGGTTTATTTCACATAATAGCAACAAATTAAAAATATGATCGATATATACAATTGAAGGATTTAAAGTTCGATACACACAATAAAAATATCTCATGGATCGAGTTCAATATGTTTCTTAAGGATGTGTAGTTTTGTAATTTGAAAACTTACCATGAATGTATCTCCAATATTGATAACAAAAGCTTCGGAACATGGAGCGATTGAGTGCCATTTTTCATCCAGTAAAACTTCAAGTCCACCAACGTTATCTTGATGAAGAATCGTTAGAGATGTTGGATCACAATGAGGACCGGTTCCAAGTGTTTGATCGGGTTTTTGACAAGGTGGGTAATAGTTTAATCTCATTATTGAATCATTTTCTTCATAGAAATCCCTAAAGTGGGATTGAGAAATACCTAGGCTCATTCCTAGTAGCTCCATGATACAAAGAGAAAGCTTGTTCATAGCTTCACAATACTCTTGACAAACTCCCCTATATAGCAATGTGAAGATCACTTGTTAGTTAGGGTGTAAGACTGAAGTGCATGATTGCTGGTTTTCTTGTTTTAGTAGCATACCGCGTCTAAAACAAGAAAACCGATAGTCTAGTCTTATGGAAAACAAATACAAGTTAATGAAAGTTTTGGTACCCGAAATGGCTAAAATCTTCTCCCATCAAATTCAAGAAGTAATCTTGAACCAAGTTTGAGCATTTTGGATCCGCGGAATACCGAAAAGAAAGTGTTTCTTTCCATGGAAGCTTGGAAGAGAATCTATTTGTGAAGCTACTAGCATACCCACAATACTCTCCAACTTTTCTTTGAGCCTTGTGCTTCTCTGAAAGTGGCATTCTAAAGAAGAGGTCCATGATCTTGTGAGCTTCATTAATTAACTTCGAATCGATACCATGGTTAATAACTTGAAAGAACCCATGTTTCCTACAAGCAAAGTCTACTAGTTGAGCTGCATTGGACGCTTCAAGTGGTTCACCGGCGAGGAATCCCTTTAGATCAATGGGAGGAACATGAAGTTGTGGTGGTGGTGGCTCATGGCGGGGCTTTTCATCCTCCGGCCACACAAATTGTTGGGGTATGCTAGTTTCATTTTGAAGAAAAGATGCATCAAAGATTAAAGGGTTTTGTCCAAATTGTGTTTCTTCTTTTGGTGAAAGTGAAGGGCATGGAAGAAGCAAAGGAGGCATTGTTGGACTTTTTGTGTGAGAAGTGTAATACTCAATCAAGATTTTTCTCAAATTGCTAGTATGACCTTAATTAAGAGGGTTCATTCCCAATCTATATATATATATACAAGTGTGTATCATATGTGTTTTGGAGAGGAGAGAGAGAGAGAGAGAGAGATGTTAAGAAAAAGAATGAAAGAGGATTTGAAACAATTTGAGAGAAAGGTATAAAAACAAAAGCCAAAGACCGTTCATTGGAGAAATCATTCAACAAAATTAGGAATATAAATAGACAACTCCAGCAATATTTTACTCACCTTTTCACTTTATACAAGCATATATGTATGTATATACGAAATCTTGAAAATATATATATAAAAAAAAGAGAGATTAATTAAGGAATTAACATCAAATACATGCACTGACATTAATTTGTCGTTTCTTAAGTTTGCAATTATGAATGTTTTATTCCTGATTTATATATGAAGTTGTGTTGTTTATAGGGTTTTAAGGTTGTCTTGTCTTTAGTATTGATTTTGGCATATGGACAAACTTGCAGAAGTTTATACTCTTCAAAATCTTACAATACATGAGTCCAAGTATCAAAATCTTGAAAAATAAGTATTCAAAAATATTATATAAAATGATGTTTATTAATTATACCATTCTTCCTAAACTTAATTTTGTACTTTTGTTGGTTAAACAAAGATTATATTCTATAAAGACAACTATATGATCCATAATGAGAAATTATTACTAGTCTACCAATTATAAAACATTGACGTCTTTGTCAAACATACACATCCATCCATCCATCCATCCATGATACATACATACATATCAAAATGTTTAATGTTTTTCATCATGGTTAATAAGAAATGAGTAATTGCATATGGTATATGTATGTAAATGACTCAAAATGAAGAGATTTGTGCGAAACATTTTGCTAAACCCATGAAATTCTCTATCTATCGAATTGTTAAAAGGTATAAATACGTGGAAGTCTTGTTATTATGTAACTCCTTGTTTAAAACGCAACATATATGTTTTATTCGTTGATAAATCAAAATGTAATTAATGTTAGTTAAGTGATTATATATAGCAAAAATAATTACATAAAACATATTTAATATTCTCAAGTTTTGTAGCATAAATCATACCTTAAACAGGCAGGATTGAATACTGTTATTACAGTATCGTATACAAAAAAGTTTTAGCCTTATGTATTTGCAATCTCTTTCCAGACAGCTAATGAATAAAATCAAACATTTTTATGTATAATCGCCTATAAAATAGTTGCCGGTATGAGAATCAAGAAATCAAGTCACAAAATAGAGAAGAAACAAGGACTACCCTTAAAATACGAAGATACCTTAATTAACAGTTGTTTTCTTTGTCATTTATTTATTATTTCATTATTTTTTTCTTTCAAAAAGTAGCATTTGGCTTAAGGTTTAATTTAAGATCTTTTGTACTAATAATAAAAATGCATAAACGCCCCTCAAGAAGACAACTCAAAATTTGTGAACTGCAAAGATCAATCTTATTTTTTGGTAAATTTTTAGTTGAAAACTAAGTAAATATAAATCTCTCTTTTAGAAAAGTAAATTGGTCCATTACATCTTTTAAAAAAAAACACCCAAAATAATATGTTAATTTAAGAAATTGAAGAGTTTGTAGCCTAGCGGTACCAAGTGTATTGAAAAATGATAACTATGGATTCTAGTCTCATATTGAATAAAGATGTAGATTTAAGAGTAGAATTAAAGAACGTGTGTATTTAGCCGTTTAATAATATGTTAATTTAATAGAGTTCGAAGTCTGAATGCATATTTCATGTTAGTACCAAAATATGATATTAATATGAGATGAAGTAGATAGTTCTCAGCTTCTTATGGATTCAAATTGACACCAACAGTTTACTTGCAGCAGTAATAATCAAAAGACAAAAAAAATAATTTATCAATAAAAATAAAATAAACCTCTTTAGTTTGGAAACTTCTCTAAGTACAGATCATTTAATAGACCAATGTGAGAAAATATTCAATCTTTTTACAAGTTTTTAAAGTACAGTCTACTTACCCTCACCATCAATGTAGTGATGTTGATTTTTCTTGGCTCAAAAGAATATCATATTATTTTAAAAATACAATTAAAAGTTGTTATTAATTCGTATAACAACCAAATTCTATTCATCAATTAATTTTTAAATAAAAAAATAAGTGTTGTAAAATAAATATATCGAATCACGTAGAAAGGAAATACGAATAAATAATAGAAAAAGAGAATATCAAGATTTAACGTGAAAAACCCCTTGCGGAAAAAAACTACATACACAACCGATAGATATCCTTATATGAGAAAAATAAGAGGAAGTTACAAGAACACATGTAATCAAAACGTAACTTAACCTGCGAATAACAAAGAAATGCTATAAACGAAAATCTTTGTTACAACATATATATATATATATATATATATATATATATATATATATATATATATGTGTGTGTGTGTGTGTGTGTGTGTGTATATA
>JAUEJL010090390.1:0-14305 GCA_032274825.1 Drosophyllum lusitanicum
ATCTATTTTCAATAATATTTTAATATAATCATTTCTTTATTATTTTATTCTATTTTCTCATTTAATCAATTATTTAAATATAATTAGAATTTTAGACGTACCAGATTCGAACACGACTAGGCCCAATATGAGGATGTTACAGGTTGTTCTCGAATTATAACATTTGGTTGGGTATTGACCCCTTCAACTCCCGTAGCTTGTCTTGCTGCCAACTCTTTCCTTACTATTTCTTGGTACTAATCTTTCGGCTGTTCCACTACTTGTGTGACAATGTAAGGTATAGCCTGCTCCAGTGCTAGACTGAGTTCCTTTGCAATAGACTCTTTAAGTGTGGTTCAGCAAACCCTTGATCTTGGTTTTGTGCTTCGTCATTCCCTATGTTATGCGCATGCTTGGGTACCCTCTCATAAGTAATACTTGTTTCCACCCCTTCATACCTATTACTAGGACCACCCGCAGGGTTGGTTGCTGCTCAAGAACCTCTTGTGTTAACCATTCTGAAAATTAAGATGTATGCAGTTCTCACAAATAGAAATTTATTCAGGTTTCCCATTTGTTTCATTCTTGTATTACTATAAACATTTGGCATGTTGTTCATGTGTTGTTTACTTTTATTGAAAGATTATTTTATATTTAATCTGTTTTCTTCTCATATATCTTATCCCTAACTTGATTCATAGAACACTACCATGATTCTGTTAAGTTCTAGTGCATACCATGCATTTGTAGGAGTATGGGCCCACTTACCACTTCAAATTCATTTTACACACTAAATCTTACATTTCACTATTTAGTACCCTATTCAACAAGTTTGGGTCATACTCTTTATACTATATACTTACGTACACATATATCAAATCAGCTCAAAAAGATTTCACATATATCACACCAATTCTGGATACATTGACTATTCACATATATTTCTCATTTAGCACATACACAATATAGTTGTTAGTATACTCACCAAGCTGCAAGCCTCTAGTTGACAAATTTTCCTCAAAACCATGTTTTAAGTCCAGACTATGCATAACACACGTCCAAATCCCTTAAACCTTGGCTATGATACCAATTTGTGTAACGTCCTGATTTTGTAAAAGTAAAGTTCATAAAAAATTCTATTAAAATGTTCACATATAACTAATGTGGAAGCATATGTTTATATCAAAATCGTTTTCATACAAAAGATATCATACAAACAACTTCTTGTATAATACATAAAAAGAAGGCGTTAGGTTTATAAAGGTTTCTTGCAATTGGTGGTCAAACTGGAGCCTTACCCTTTCCTTTATCACGACCTATTAATCATATAAATACATATGTATAATTCACATAGAGATATCACACATGTATATCATGTATCACTTCCAAACACATATACAGATACATATGACTACCATCAAGAATATGACTTTCATACACATAATCCCTATTCTTTATGATAGATGTGCTATCCTAATGTAAGCTAGGAACTGATACCAAGAATAATACTCGACAAATTAAATATTCTTGTGCCAGCCTCTAGTACTAGTCCCAGGGTTGCAAATCATGAGCCGCAGTATTGTGTTAAAACTGAGCCCTACCGCACAAAGTAGTATGCTGAATTACACATTTGATTGATACACATATCACATTTCTCTATGATAATACACATTGTGCACATATGATTAAAAGTTTAGTATAACTCACCTTATGATTCAGAGCAATATACAGCTTATATCTTTTAAATAGATTGTCAATCACTTTCCTATACAATTAAAATAACCGAATTTAAGAACCGCATTCTGACCTGAAATTGGGCCTACACGGGCTGTGTAAGGGAGATACACATGCCATGTACCCCTAACATTACACGGGCACACATGGCTACATGGCGTGTGTTGACCTAGGGCCATACACAGGCCGTGTATACCTACACAACTTGGCAAAACGCCCTGCCCATGAGCTACACGGGCCGTGTACATATCAAACACAACGAGCTGTTGTGCGAACAACTACTGTTCTATATTCAAAATCAATCCCAAATCATTTATAAACACTTAAGGATGTTTTCCTACATCCCATACATTATATAATGACTTATTTTACTAATTATAACATGAATTTACACATATCTATCTATAACTCATCAAAATGAGCTCCTTAAACAACCTAATCATGTAATTAACAAGTAATAACATACCTAGTCGCTTAATTGATTGAAAGAAGTATGTTTTTGGCTTGATTTTGGCCGTGAAATTCTCTTCTTCTTCTTCTTCTTCCAAAAAATGGCCAGCCCTTCTAGAGTTGTAATTGTGATTTTTATGTTTTGAATTTTAATTTCACTCATACACACACACACACTATTGGCAATTAGCAGATTTGTCTCCTGGGTTTTACACTTTGTTGACAGGGAGCAAGCTCAGTTGAAACCGGTGAAAAGATCTTATACAATTTGGTTTCGAAATCTATTATTTAGATATTCAGGATTTTTCTTTTTTTCATTCACGTGTTCTCTCTTTTGATCTTTAGTGGGGTGATCCTCACCCCACCATCCAAATTCGACGCCCATCTGCGTGTATGCACTAGATTTACAACCAAATACTATTGTTATTGTTATTAATGGATAATGATTTTAGATTTGGGGATATTTCAAACTATGTATATCATTCTTAGAATTCTGATTTTGTAGATCTTGGAATCTTAGTTCTAACGATTTTACGATTTTGTAATCTTATATTCTAAGTTCTGATTCTTGATTGTCTAAGTTGTAGGTGTAGTGAGCTTCAATTGAGTGACAAGAAAAAGGAAAGAAAGGACAATCACGTGTTATCTTTCTATTTTTACAACTTATTGTTTTAATTTTTTATTACTATAGTCTAAAGATTATCATGTTTGCATGTTCATAACCCTCGGGTTACATGGATCTTTAAATAGATTTTAAGTTAGAAATGAGAAAACACAGAAAATCTTGATAATTAAAAACCCTTAAACATTGAAAATCTTGTTAATGGAGATAACGAGGCATTGTTTTTGCATCTTGCATGGTGCATCAAAATACTTAGGACCGTGTGGTTAGAGTGCTTAGAGATTTGAAACATAAAATAACAAGTTGACCCTTTTATCTTAGTTAGGGCTTCTTTATTTTTCTTTCTTATTAAGTGTTCTATGAATAAAGTGTCTGTTTGAATAAATAACGTCTATGTGGAATAAGTAGTACGATTAATTGTTTACCAAACACTGAACACCAACCCAATCAGCTCTCAGTAGAGGCTTTCTTAGCGAAAAAAATATATTCGGCTGTTTGAATAAGAAAAGAATAAAATTAATGACTTAATGTGAAAAGTATCACCTTTATAACTTATTTTGTTAAGTCATACTTTCTGAATTAAGTAAAGAACAAACAATATGATTATAACTTACTGGAATAAGTCATTTCCCAATTAAAATCATTAAGTCAAAATCAACCACCAGTATAGATGTATTTAATATCAGCCTTGGATTAAAATAAAATGAGAAAATCTGAATTTGAACATAAAACTAAACATAAAAGGATTAAAGATTAAAGAATGACGTGATAGGACCAGAATTCGACAAGTTGTAATTAATCTATCCCTTCATAACGAGTTAACGAGTATCAATATTATTAATTTATCTATTTTAATTTAAGCAGTAAATAATTAATTACCAATATACCAGATTAAATGCTCGTGACTCGTGTGATACATGAGTTAGTTTACAAAATAACAAATATTAAAAATTAATAAAAATATATTAAATATTATAAAACGTGAATGAAATGATAAACTAAGAAAATGACGACAGACGGTATCAACGCTTATATAGGGTAGAGCAAATTTATCACGATACGAAGAGACGCGATTGTATTTCTTGTACAAGTCCTCGATCATTATTATTACCATTAGAGGCAATAAGGTTAACCACTTATTCGTTTTAATTAAAAAAAAATTAAAATAATTATATAACATTTTATAATGATAAAACTAAGAATTTGATTGAATATTATATTTTAAAATATGATAAAGCTTAAATATGATATTTAGGTTTTAAGCAAGAAATATATAAAATTATTTCTAGCAATTTTAGTTTAAACTAATGTCAAAATTGAATTTAGTTGTTATCAAAATTAAATTTTAATTTTTATATCAAAATTAAATTTTAATTTTTATATTAAAATTTAATAATTAAATTTTTTATCTAAAATTTAATTTTTTATCTATATAGGACACTATTAGAGTCTCAAGCCACGCACCATGAGGGAGTAATACCCTCCATCATTTTTTTTTAAAAATCCCACTGTCCAGACTCTAACCCAAACCTGAGCAATGGGGTAAAACCACTGTATCACTGGGCTACGCCTCAGTAGTATCTAAAATTTAATTATTATTTAATAGATTTTATTAATATTATTTTTAAATTTATTATTGTTATTATTATTATTTACATTAGTTGAAAACCAAATCAAGATGAGACCAGCTTTGTTTTGTTTGAACTTTAAATATGTGTTTGTCCCCACTTTTATTAAGCTTTGGTGTTTGTATTTTCTAGAAAACCTGCAACACGCTTGGCTTGACGCTCCTCTTGAATATCCAACCCCTCTCTCTCTCTCTGTCTCTGTCTCTCTCTCTCTGTCTCTCTCTAAACGGCTTAAATTTGAATGTTTCCTTCTAATTTCGTCAGACGATCTCCTACGCATTCAATATTCGTCATTCTTATTAAATGAATTCTACCCCCAATCGGCATTCATTAGGTTTTTGACCCCCTCTTCCCAATTTTGGGTGCTCGCTACAGGTAACCTATTTCTATCTTTTGGTTTATTTTGGTTTCATTACTTTGTATTTTCTACTTTCAAACCGATTTATTGTGTTGGTTCATGTATTTTCAGTGCGATAATGCTTTTGCACTGTGAAATTTTGGCTGAATTCTTGCTGGGGTTTACCATTTTAGCATGATTTGCGTAATTGCTTTTGTGGGTTTTCTTTAATTTTCCTCTTTTAAGTGATATAAACTTTGGCTGACTTCCTATCATGTATGTCGATAAGGAAGCAACTTAATAGCTGAGTGCAGGTGTGTTGGATATAGGTCTATGGTAATCTAGATTATGAATTTGTTGCTTGTTTTGAGGTAATTTTGCCAATTAGGTTGCTTTTGCTAAAGAAATTGAGCTTTAATATTTGAAATTATGTTATGTAATGCCCAATGAATGGATTTTTTCTGAATGGCTCCTAAACCTACCTCAAATTTGTCTACGACGAGACTTGAACCCATGACCTTAGGCCATGGGCAACAACAAACCTAAACTCCCAATGAATGGATGTTAAATGTTTGGTGAATGGCTCTTATGATTTAGGTTGTGTTCCAAGCTGGAAAGAAAGGGAGAGATGGGAGGAATACTAGTAAGCTTTAACTTGGATAAAACGAAGGGAAGTTTATAATTTAAAGTTACGCCATTTTAATTAAATAGTTATAATTTGAAGTTTATAACTAAGTGAAAATGTGAAATTTTGTAGTTACAAGAAGTTATATAACTCTTTTTATTCACTTTCTTCTAAAAATTGGGAGGAAATTATTATAAGAAGTTTCATATAAAACCTCCTCTCCTTTTCACTCCTTGAATAGAAACTCGACAAGACAATTTCTTTTTTGTCACTTTCCTTTCAAAATCACTACTACACAATTGGCAATGGAGACCCCATATGGAGACTAGGTCATTATAAAAGTGGTCTCTATGTTGTTGGTGACTAGTGACTACAAAAGGCAACTATGGGGACCGGTTCTTAATAGAAAAACGGTTCCTTTGAGTAAAAGTCATGGGGACTGGTTCCTAACTTAAAAAACGGTCTTTATATACTATAATAGAGACTAGTTTTTAAGTTGGGAACCGGTCCCTATAGCTTATTACTCAAATGTACCGATTTTCTATTAAACAACTGGACCATAATAAATTTCAAATAGGAGAACCTATAGATTCAATTAATATTTGTTCTTTAAGATTTTGCCAAACTAAAACAAGTAAGGATTTAACAAATTTAATTCTTGCTCTAAGCTAAGTAGACATGCACCTTGTATACAATTCAACAAAAAAATCATGTCTAAATTGAGAAAAGAGAACCTATAGATTGAAATAATTTTTAGAGGGAAAAGAGATAAATCGTGTCAAGAAGATGGTAAAAACCGATAATAATAGTAAGACGCTGCATCACTTATTAGGTCAACACATTCGTATATAATCTTGATGATTGCACCAAAATGGCCATTAATATACAAAGAAACCTTACAAAATTCTGTCAATGCAGAAGGCAGAAAAGCATATGCCCACAAGAGATGGTATTAATTTGTAAGCTGAAAGGTTATGTGAAAGTAACACCAAACTACAAGCAATAGCACACAGACAGTATTCAAATATAGTTACAGGTAACGGAAGAGCAATAGGCATGGTCGAGTAATCATCAATGATGAACGGATGAAGATAACCTGCATCCTTACAGATTAAGGCAATCACGATTTACCAGGGCGTTTCTCCGGCAAAGGTAAGGGACGTCGCTCTATACTTTTAATGTGTTTCCTTAACGCCTCAAGTTTCTACACATGGATTATTCCCTGTTACATCCTTGTTGGAAAAAATGATCAATATTATGAAGCTAGAAACTTAGGACCGGCCCTGTTAATGATCTCATAAAATGAGTTATACATTTATACAATTATCCAATAGATTAGTTATTATTTTTATCAGACAATTGCAAGTAGATATTTGCCGAAGATATATGAGCAGAGATGAATATTTATTCTTAATAGTTAATATCAGCTCTACTTTGAGCAAACATATCCATTACCTCTGTTTTGAATTGATCAAAAAGTGCAGATCTCAAAAACCAATTCAGATGTTTAGAAGTAGAAACTAGTTTTCTTTGACGGAAGTCCGAAATTCATTTACAAAAGCACCATAAACACATTTATATATGTTAGTTCTTCCTTTAAGAAACTGGTTTTGCGTGTATCTTTTACAAATTTTTATTTTTTATTGCAACTTACAGTCACTTTTTTTAACGTCATGAGTATGTTTCTTACATTTACCTTCTGTTTCATTTACTTTCTATTTTCTTATGATTCTCTTGATTTTAGCTGGTAGGACAAATATCAGTCAATAATCCTTCATGAAAATTAGAAAATCGCATTTAACATTTTGCACATTGTAAGTGGTCAAAAGCATTAATCTACACATAAACTATGAACTGTTGTTTTACACATTGCTGTATAGTTGATAGTACGAAGCACAAGCAGATCTCTATAAGTTAAAAAAGTTATTTTTGTTTCTTGTTTTTTCCTGATGTTATTGAGGTGTGACGTGAAAACTCTAGCATAATCATGCCAGTGGGGGTTCTCTTTTTAGGACAACACTAAGTGATCGATAATGAAACTTAAGGCCAACCAGTTGAGGTTTTGTGTTTATACTCTATACAATAATGAAACTTCATGCTAACTCGTGTTAAACCCATTGTCATAGTGTTGTCTTACTTGTATATCTCAAATAAATCAAGTTTGATTTTTTTAGATCTTATCTGTGCTGTCATAAAAACATGCTGTTACAAGTTATAACATTTAGTTTTAGAAATTCTATATACACAAGGCCTTAAAAAACGTGGTGCATAAAGTCCTGCTTCAGTAGCTTTATCATTGAGTTTTGAGAAACCTAGAAAGGAAAGTTTTTTTTTGTTGTTGTCTTGTTCTTTTTGTTTTATCATCAATTCTTCATCAAGTTTATATTATGAGTGGCAAAAGGAGGTTAGCTTACTTAAATGTTGGTACTTTGACAAACATGAGAAATGGAACAGCGTTACTAACTTCATCAATTGGAGAGTTATCCTATCTGTAATTCTCCATCATGGTTGCTATGTGCAATCACTGTTGAACATTCATATAGGTAGAATTTTAAGAGATTTGAGGATATTCATCATGGTTGCTATTATCATCAAGATTAGTGTTCATATGATTAGTTCCACTTGAATAATCATGCCAGTGATAGATAATGAAACTTAATGCGAACTTTGTGCTTATTATAACGTTTCTGTGAAAGAATGTAAGAAAACATGTGATCCCTGTTGTCAATAGCGGTAAATAGCCGCCTTATTTTTTTTAGTTTGGTAATAGTCATGGGTTTTTTCTTTTAATTGGTATATAGTTCTAGACTTTTAAGGTAATATACTAATATATATAATAGGTTAAGACTTTTAAGGTAAAATATCAATATATAAATATACATTTTCTCTTTTAGAAGCTTATCGCTAAATATGAAATAGTGGCTTCTATTTATCGCTATTCACTATATAGCATATAGGTGGCCCATCGCTATTTACTGCTATTCGCAATTGACAACTATGCATGTGATCCTTCACAATATGTGAATTGTTTCTCCTTAATTGTAACACAAAATATTTTGTAGCAAAATAATTATCAATAAGTTCATGTTTTATATATTAAGAGATGTGATCATTATAGAGATGCATTATTGGTCTTAATGTAGGACCTTCTCAATTTCTCTAGAAATCCGGAACTAGGATGTCAAGTAACCTTTTAGCAGTTAATAGCCATGGTGGGGAATAAAACACCCATTAAGTTCCAATGTGATATATTGAATAATTACCTATGCTAACATATGGTTGTTTAAATTTTGACACTATTGTAACACTTTCTTTGCTAAGTGACTATTTTCTAATAAGTTTGTTGAAGTAAAAACATATTAAATAAATCATATTTATAAGTCATCTTCTTAAATAAGCAGCATTAAACAAAAAAAAAAGAGTAGAATTTAATTTTCGAAATCCCACAATTTTACTTCATGTTATGCAATAATCACGAACTTACTCATTTTGCGTTTATCCATATATTATGCTTGATTTTCCTAAATGGTGCCCAAAATAGAACTTTCTTATATATAATCATATGATTTGTAGAAACTAACCCAGTTGTTTTTATTGGTGTATATAAAGTGAACAGGAGATAATGTCAGCAATATCTTATTTTGATGACTTGAGAGAGAACCCGGAGGTCATTGATCCTCCTCAAATTGAAGATACAATGGATGTAATAGAACATGTACATGTTCATGAGCCTTCTCAAAATGCTTTAAAACCTAATCAACTCGCCACTAGCAGTGTTCGTGACCTGTTGGAATGTCCTGTTTGCTTGAATGCCATGTACCCTCCTATCCATCAGGTATTTTTTTTTTCATAAAAACATCATGATCAAGATTACATTTTTATTATAGGTTCTGTTTTGGTCGGTTATTCTATAAAAATCAAATTCAAATCTAAAATTTAGGCTTTTTAGCACTCAAACCAAAAGGTTTTGATTAAGATGGTTCTTGCTCATGTTTCGGTTAGTTCAGTTACTGGCCAAGATTTTGGGTATGGGGTATGGACCCAACAAACATCATCTCTTCATTTTGTGTCCACGTTTCTGGGTTTGGACCCAACAAACATAATTTTATGTCTTCTTTTGGTTTTGTAAAATGGCGGTTTAGTCAAAATATGGACTTTTCCTATCTACCAAATAAAATACAATGCTAAAAAGCCTAAAGTAATGAAAATTTATTGATATATAATGATTGGGTTGCTTTTGACTAGTTCGGTACAGTTTCTTGGGCAAACTTAAACCAAACCAATAGTTTCTGTTGACCTTAAAACCAAAAACTGAACCATTGGTTTATTCTTTGGTTCGGTTATTGGTACTGTTTTTGCACACGCTAAATTATATAATCAAAATTCTGTAAAATTAATTGGTTTTTACCTTTTGTTGTAGTGCTCGAATGGACACACGCTATGTTCTGGTTGCAAACCTCGGGTGCACAACCGATGTCCAACATGCAGACATGAACTAGGAAACATTAGATGTCTTGCACTTGAGAAGGTGGCTGCATCTCTTGAACTTCCTTGTAAATATCAGAGTTACGGTTGTGTGGGAATCTTTCCATACTACAGCAAGTTAAAACATGAATCACAATGTGTTTTTCGACCCTATAACTGTCCCTATGCCGGCTCAGAATGCACGGTTATTGGTGACATCCCTTATCTTGTGACCCATTTGAAAGACGGCCATAAAGTTGATATGCATAATGGGAGCACTTTCAATCATCGTTATGTCAAATCAAACCCTCATGAAGTTGAGAATGCAACCTGGATGCTTACGGTATATTCTTTTCTCCTTTTCATTTGAGCAAATATCATCAAATAGTAACATACTTTTGTCAATGGTTCGTTATTGTAAATATAGTTTTTTTGTCATGTCTCATCGGTAAAAATCTTTTACTGCCACGTGTTGTCTGCAGCCAATCTTTATGTGCTTGAATTACCAAATTCGCACGTCAACACATAGTAATTACCAGAACTGACAAAAGAAATGTAATTACCAAAACGAATTATTGACAAAAGTACGTTGCTTTTTTACAAACATAAATTATGTTTTGCTGCATGATCTATTGTTGTTAGTAATGTGTCGAAATGGGTTATGACTTGGTCTTTGTTGGTATTAACATCATGTTTTACTTCTTCGGGCCCTTGAAAAGTGCAGCATTATTGTTTTTTTGTTAGTTTTAATTATATGAAAATATTTGTCCCCATTGTTTTCATCATCATAAAGAATTGGGAAAAACTTTTGGTTGACCATCATATTGTTGAATAAGATTGGTTCTATCAACTGTAGTGTGAAAGTTATTTTATTTTATGGATAATGTATACATAGGCCACACAAGTATGAAACTAGTTTTCTTTTTACCAATTTTGTGGGAAGAAAAGTGCCGAGAATTTGTAAAATGACGAATTACCCTAAAATTTTAAAGCTTTTCTCATGTGTAGAGTTGTAAAAATGCAAAAATGTTGATGAATCTACTCAAAAGAATCTATTTAAATGTACTTTCAAAACAAATATGATTTGTTCTATGGGCATTTTTAGCTTTTTTTGCAACTCTATTTGAGAAAATATTCAAATTTAGCAATATATTGTCATATGATAATTTTCTGGCAGGTTTTTCTTTCCCGAATTGGTTTAAACGAAACTAAATTGATACTTGTGATGGCCTTAATGAAAATTACTCAAAACTTAAAGTGACCTGTATACACAGTAATACATTAGCCGTTAATTTATTTTACAACCTATTCGAACTTGGTTCAGTCCACAAATCCTATTCTGTTCAAAAAGAGAGATCAAGATGGCAAACTGCCTATGATAAAGTGATGTTGGATTCGTAGTTGTGAATGATTATGCGTAAAATTGTCAGGTTTTGACTTAAACTAAGACAGGCTGCCAGAAGCTATTTTACTCGAAATACAAACATTGAAATTGATATTAATCAAACATTTGGTTGGTATATTCAGGTATTTAGTTGCTACGGGCAGTACTTCTGTCTCCATTTTGAGGCATTCCAGCTGGGAATGGCACCCGTTTATATTGCGTTCTTGAGATTTATGGGTGATGATGACGAGGCAAAGAACTACAGTTACAGCCTGGAGGTTGGAGGCAACGGGAGAAAGATGACGTGGCAAGGAGTCCCGAGAAGCATAAGAGATAGTCACAGAAAAGTTCGTGATAGTTTCGATGGTCTCATAATTCAAAGAAATATGGCTCTTTTCTTTTCTGGGGGTGATAGGAAGGAATTGAAACTCAGAGTTACTGGTAAGATTTGGAAAGAACAGTAAAAAAGTTTGTTGTTTTACTTTTAGTTTGAGTAGTAGTGTTTTTTGTGTGTAGCAAACTCTCTTTGCATGTACTTTTGTATTTCTTAATTTTAATTATATATATGTGGGGTGTATGAACTTGATGAGAAAAGTTCAAATGAGAATAGCTTTTCTTGTGAAAATTGTTTGTAACATCGTTAATGACTTATTAACAGGGGTATTTTGGTAATTTGCATATTTGCCAACCGTGAATTGCATCTAGGTGAATCGTTGATGAGTGAGACTTGATTGTCTAAAATATCATTCATTAATGTGTCATTATTGAGCCATTAATAAGCCGTTACTTATATCTAATCAAGTGTTAAAGATTGGTTTTCTTAGTTACCGTATCAAAATCCGTTCTTGTTTGAATTATCTCTGGCACTTGATACCCAAATGAAATTTAGAAGGGAAAATTACTAAAGGTAAAAAAAATATAAAATTTTGTTAATAAAGATAACATGTTTTTTTGTGTCAAGAATGAATTGTTAATTTAAATCTTGCATTAAAAAAATTGTAAAATGTAAAATTTTGATTAAAAAAGTATAATAGAATAGCAAAAAAATCAATATTATTAGGTCAAGATTGTTTTTCTGGTAACAAATTAAATTTTTAATCGTTTCAGCGTTTCTTTGGCCGAAAAATGATACGTTACGCTCATTGGTCAACTAATTATATTGATGATTTCTTTTTAGGGAGTATACTTGTGTGAACACCTGTCTTAGTGAAATATACGGAGGTTGAACGTAAACCGTTATATCTTTATTCCGCGGCAAAGAGATCTTTCGAAGGATTTTAGGTTTATAAAATTCTATTTAATTTTAGAAACCGCCTATTATTTCATTGTTAAATATTGAATTGAAGTTAGATTACTTTGGTTGGTTGCAAGAGTTAATATACGGGTTGGATAACACATTAAAATAAGACACTGCTAAATTAACACCCCTAAAAACACTCAAAATCTAAATGTTAAATTAAAGATATTGTTGCTATAATTAACCCTTGGATTATATCTATAAGATGCATCAAATCACTTTAATTATGAAGTAAACTAGTAAACCAACCGCCGCTGCCATCGTACAACGTGATAACCGCCGCCACCACCGTCTCTGGACTAAGTTGTT
Organism: Drosophyllum lusitanicum; assembly: GCA_032274825.1. Taxonomy (NCBI): domain Eukaryota; kingdom Viridiplantae; phylum Streptophyta; class Magnoliopsida; order Caryophyllales; family Drosophyllaceae; genus Drosophyllum; species Drosophyllum lusitanicum. Next base: position 12,830 of record JAUEJL010090390.1, read on the forward strand.
GATATCCACAATCGCTGCCACTGTACACGAGGGATACAGCCACGTCTGGACACATACTTGTTACACGAGAAAGATCGTTGATCTCCATCACTACCACCGGGTAAGATTCTGGGTTGGGACCGTGCTGGGGAGCTATTTCCAGTAGTAAGGGTGGGCCGGTGTGGGGAGTGGGTTTGAGAAGGGAGAGGGAGAGATGGGTTTCCCGAGGGAGAGGGATTGGGACAGACACCGGTGAGAAGAGAGTGAGAGAGGGAGGTCACTTGAGGAGTAAGAGAGAGAAGTTGCCCGAGAAGGGAAGGGCGGTGGTAAGGGTAAAATAGGGTTTTGGTGTTTTTCGATATGGGAAGTGGGAGGTGGGAAGGGGATAGGAATGTCGCCGCATGCGAGTAGGGAGTGAGAAAGAGAGGTCATCAGAGAGAGAGAAGGGCGGCAGTGAGGGGGAAGAAATAGGGTTTTGGTTTTGGTGTCTTTTGAGATGGGAAGTGAGAAATGGGATGGGGAAAGTGGGGAGAGTGATTTATACTTTTTTTTATTTTTTTTATTTGATTAAGCTTTTGTTTTGTAATTTCTTTTAATTGAAAAATGTATTTTTTTAATTTGTTTTTTATTTTATAAATGAAACAAAACTCTTTTTAACATATTTAAAAAATAATATGTAATTATTATATTTATTTTTAAAATATTTACTTTTTTATTGTGTAGGTTTTATTTTTTACTTCATAAGTAAATATTTATTTTATTTTATTTTGTAGTGTAGATATAAAATATGTTGAGTGATGACAATAAAATTCCTAATGCGACATCACCATTTTTTTCTAATCCGGTATAATACTTACAATGATTTTAATATTTTTATGTTCATAACATTTACATGTTTGTTAACAAAGAATATTTAATTATAGGTGTTCGTGTCTCTTGAAGAGCCGAAGGAATTGGTGCAAAACACAACATTATCACTTGGTTATATCATCGTAATAAGAAGATCAAAGAAAAAGGAATGTTTGTTGTCTTACGTCATAGTTATTTATGACCGCAGCGGGGAATACAAGTTTCAAGAAACAAGTAAAAGGCCGGCACCAAAAAAACCAATTCTCAATTTCAATTGGTAGGTTTGTATTTCACAGTTATTTATCCCTCTATGCTATTCATCAATTAATTCCACTTACCAATTGAATTGAATGGCTAAGATTGATTCTCATGATATGTATATAAATAGTGAAAAGTTCATTTGAGAACCATTTTTATTGCGAAAACAATCCTAGCCGTTCAATTCCCCCTCATTCAATTGGATTGCCCACCCATGATCTCCTTACATGCACCCTGCCACACCCAATCCCCACACGCTCTTCATCCATGAATTCCATTATTCAAAATGAACGGCTAAGATCGGTTCCCGGGGTTCTCGCGGTTCTCACAATAAAAACAGTTCTCAAATGAACCTTCCCATATATATATATATATATATATATATATATA
>JAUEJL010090401.1:0-14303 GCA_032274825.1 Drosophyllum lusitanicum
TTGACAAAATTTTCAAAACCATGGTTCAAGTCCAGACTGTGTATTACACACATCCAGATCCCTCAAACCGTGGCTCTCATACCAAGTTGTAATGCCCCTATTTCCAAAATTGATATTTTAATATAAAATCACATGTAGGTATACACATCTGAAAGTTATACAATTGCGGAAGCGTAAATCGTTGAAAATCTGATGTATCAAAAGATACGTACATATACTTAGTACCGAAAACTTAATGTTAACAAACCAGTCGTTATGTATATCAAAAATTTTATTAAAAAGATTGTCAAACTGAAGCTTTGCCCTTGCCTTTACTAAAACCTGCAAAACATTTTAGAAATAGTATCTGATAATCTACGAGAGCTTAGCGAGTATTCCAAACTAAACATCATATAAAAACACATATAAAATCATATGAAGATAATACATGTATGTCTAGCAATTAATGCTAGCCTCTGGTTCTAGACCCAGGCCAACAACATAGGTCACAGTACTATACCACATCTGAGCTTTACTGCACATAGCAGTACGCTTATACACACATACGAATAACTTTACATGTTATTAATCAGATATGATAACACAAATGTTGCATATATGAAGAGTAGTCTAGAATACTCACCTCAGCAATCAAGTTATAACACAGAGTTATGCTTCTAATATCTCGGTGTATTATGCTCACAATAACGTCCTACACATAATGTACAATTTAAAATATTAAACTCATACTTGAAACTAAAACTGGAAAACTATACAACTACAAGGCACGCCCGTGCCTAGCTCAGGAATGCCCGTACCTTATCCATAGGTACCCCCGTTAACAAGAGGCACACCCTAGGCCTGAAAAGAATAAGGCACGCCTGTACCCTTATTGGTCACGCCCGTGCCTACTCTGGTACGCCTTGGGGCACGGTTGGATCCTGAGGGTCACGCGCGTGCCCCTCAATACATAGCAGCAGTTACACCGACTGCCCTACTATTCACGTCCAAAACTCCATAAATACTTATCTTTAATTCATTCTAATGCTACTGGGGTGTTTTTCTACACCCCAATCAACTTCTAAACAAAAAATAATACCAATAACATGCCATATGATGATTCAATCCTTGGTTCATCTTAAAAATCCATTAAAGCTTGAAAACTAATCAAATAATTATACCTTAACTATCAAGGGTTGTTATGGTTCAACTTGTGCTACTTTAGCTTGCTGTTCTTGATCAGAAAAGAATGAGGAAATTGGCAGCTCTCAAGTATACATACATATGAAAATGGTTCTTGAAGCTTTTGACTAACTCATGGTCAAAGTAGCCATATATATACACAACTTTGGTAAAATGACACAACTGGTCCCTCAATCTTTTATTTTTCATTTTAACAATATTAACCCCTCAAGTTTCTAAACACCCCCTAATCTTAATTAGGCTATCCACTAAAACTATAATACTTGTTTAGATTGTTAATTCATGAAATACCAAACTTCGGGTGTTACACAAACACCTTTTGCTAATGCTTTAAATGAGTATTGATTGAATTACAAAAGCTCACACTACCACAAGCCATATCCCTATTTATAAGCATAAGGATAGGCGTGGCTATTTCTCCATTTACAAATACTAACAATCTCCCCCTAATAGAGAGATAGCCTATTACATAAGAAAGAAATAAAAGATATTACTATAAAGATCTGTTTCTAATGCCAAACATGACCTGCCACCTCCTTATGATCCTCCGGCTATCCAGTGTGTTTAATAGCTTCAACAGACATGTTCAACCCGGCCTTTTCTGCTTCATTGAATGTTGATTGTTCATTGCTAGCCTTTTCAAGAAGCCTATGATGCAGAATTTTCAATGTTCCATCAGAGTATGCCATTAAATCAACCATTCTGATAAAGACTTTATGTTTCTATTGATTTTTGAATATGACACCTCTGTGACCAGTAAAATCTGTATGATTTTCATCAATAACGGTTAGTTCTTCTAGATTTTGTAGATTTAGATGGCTCTACACTGGTCAGAGCAAGTTGACTTTGAATTGATTACTTTGAGCACCTAATTGCATATCATGCTCCTGGACAAACTGAATGAACCTCTTCATATATCTCATTAAAGCCCCTCTTCCCTATTGCTCTTCATATGACTTGTTGAGTTTGGTATACAACTCCTCATATATAAACTCTAGGTCATGGAGTTTACCATGTCGGAAGTCTGCTTTGTTCGGAGAAATCCTTTGTCCATTAGCTCTATCTACATCATATATAGCAAACTTGTACCTGAAACATTTTTGCATTGACACTCTGAGTACTTTGCTGATTGGATACTCGGATATGATCTGCTCTCTAAGAGTCTTGTATTCACTGAGTATGTGCTCATATCTCTTCCGTTGATTATCATCTAGATCTCTTAGTTATGGGGTGTTTTATCACTGATTTGAGTTGCATATATTAAAGGAATCTGATCTTCAAAAAAAGTGGCATTCACCCCATATTTACCCCACAACGGATTTTTCATTGCTTCCCAGGTGAACATATTATGTTTGTCAAGGCCTAGGTCAGTTGATGTAAACACTGGAGGAGCTGGTTGTACATTCGGAGGTAGTAGCCAGTCTGATGTTGTTTGAAGTTGTGTTTCCATCTCAACTCTTATATTTTTCCTCAGGATGTCGGCAGCTGACACCTCAAATTAGTTTGGTTCTGGAGGAAACAGATTGTGAACTTCCTTTGATACACTCTGAAGGACCCTTGTAATATTTAGCTTTCTGATGGCATCCTCCATTCGCTTCTTGGTTACATGCTCTTTCGCAGGCTTTGAAACCTTTGAACTATTAGTCTTTTTGGGCATCTGCAACGGAATATCATCCAATTTATCCACAATGTGGACTTCTGCTCTTTTTTCTAGCAATTTTTCAAAAGTGAATTCATCTATTTGTTTCAATAGTTCATCAGACTCATCTCTATCCTCTTCATCAAAAGTTTTAGCTTCAAATTCGAACTCTGGGATGTCTGATTCATTGTCGTCATGTCTGCGTTTTGACCCAGCAGCTTGATTTTTGCACGTGGATTCAAGAATGGTCAATCGATTTTCCACTGCATCCATTTTCTGATAAAACCCGTTGCCTATATCCTTCATGGAATTTTGTATGTGTTCTTTGAATTCGTCCAGGTTACTACCCTTATAAATTTGTTCTTTCTAAAGGGTCTGGATCAGGTCGAGGTTTTGTTCACTGTAGGGGGCTCTTTCTAATAACTTTCCAAGTAGAAGAGATTAAAGTAAATCAACTGATAAGCCCGTGCCATCATCAACCTTGGGTTTAAGAGCTGTAAGGGTTTGTTTTATGTCATCCAGTTTCTCCTTGATCGGGTTGAAGGCCTCTTGTAACTGTGCTTGGGTAACATACCGGGGATCTCAAAGATCTCCCTCTGAAGATTCTTCCACAGAGGCAGAACTACTCACATTCGGGGCTGGAGTAGGGTTGACCCCGGTGAGATTTCCACCCGATCATAGAAGGACACCTGCAGTGGTGCCACATACGAGTGTTCCGGACGGTTGTCGAGTGAACAGCGTCATTATGGCTAGGGTCCCTCAGCACTCTCTTTTTCTTTTCACCCGACACTCTCACTCTCTTTTTCTTTTTCAATATCACTCTCTCCTTCTTCTTCATACTCCTCATAAACATCCTTATCTACATCAAAGTCAGGAGATTTAGTCTCGGTATCAAGAGGACCCAGTTTATAGCCATATAAAAACTCATTGTCATCTTCAAAGGCATCTGGAAAATCTGCGAATAGATGAGTAAAGCTCACATCCTCCTCCTCGGCCACCATTGGGGTTTTAGCCTTTTGTTGTTGTGAATTGTCAATAGCCAGTGGTGCTGCTCCGGGCACGGCGGTAGCAATGGCGAAAGTATAAGTTACAAGGTCAGGTGTCGCTGCTCCATAATGAAATGCAGAGGTAGGAGATTCAGCCCGTTGCTCAGGTTCAGGGAGTACATTTGCAAAGCTATCAATAACAGCTTGGATCTGTTCTGGATCATACTTCGCCTCTCCCCCTCCCTCACTACGTGTTTCCCCTTCACCATCTCCACCACCCCTCTCATCAATATTTTCTCTCTACACGTCCCTTTCAGCGTCTCCCAGAGAAGACTAAGTCCTGACTTCTACATTCTCACCAGGTGCTACTGCCCCCGGGGTAGGTAAGACTGTCTATGGTCGAACCATGGGGGCAAGTCCTACACTTTGCCTATAATCAATGACAACTTGATTTTGCTCACACAGATCCAGCAAAGAAGCAGGGAATGGTTGAGGTTCAACACCATGCACCCTGGTCAATGATTTGACATATAGAAATTGCATTGGCCTGATTGAAATGTGATTTGGCCGCCGGCGGATTTCGTCATTACGATCCATTGCAAATTGTATCATCATGGTCAGGAACCGTTGGTAGGGCAGGAATCTGCCTTTAGTGCGTTTAAGATTAGACAATTTTCCTTCCACTGATTGTACAAGATCATAGAAAAATAAGCTAGCATAATCCACGTCTAAATGATTAGTAGATGCAAAAAGAAGCTTCACCTGATTTGAATTCGGGTATTCGTAACCCGTGTGCTTCGGAGTAAGACACCGCTGCAAAATAGTCATAAATGTGTAATAAAGCGGGTAGAGGTTAGCACATTTGAAATGAGACCGCATTTGTAGGTCACTATTATAGCCCATGGCTCTAATGCCCTCCAAGGCTGTTGTCTCATCGGGAATCTCCTGGAAATCAGTAAAGGAGGTCTGCTCCCGGCAGTGGGCAGCCTCAAGATTTCCCTTAACCGACTAGCGGTTATGCTTATAGCGAAGTGGTCAACATCACCACGAACAGACACACGGCCAGTGTCAGGGTTAATATGGATATGGACCGTATGCCAAAACTGTTGAACGTACAGCTCAGGTACGTATGTGTCATAAGTAAGTGGGTCGTATGTAAGGGCATGATTTAAAAGGTAAACACGAAGAATTTCTGAGATGATGGGGAAATTTGGGTTTTTGAAATTTGTGAAGTTGACGTAATGGTTGTTGTCATGGGTTACAACCGAAAGGAATTTATCAGTGGTTATGAGTTGGTCATCTGGGTTATGGCTTAGGCTAGCTGTTGATGAACGGTATGAGACAGTATCATCTTCTTGGTTAGCCATGTTCCTGTTGAAACAGTAAAAAGATTAGCCATTACGAATAGGTAACAAACAAGGATATTCCATACACTTGATAAATCTCAAAATTAGTCCAATATTGATTAAACTCGACCTTTTAATAAATCATTGACTTATATTGACCCCTTTGTGAAATTTTATAAATTCTCAAAAAAATGATAACTCTGAAAATTGCATAGACAAAGTGGTATTAAATGTTGACAAAAATATGTTTTGACACATGTTTCTCAATGAATTCTTGTATCTAAACACATTTGTAACACTGAAATTAAACCCTAATCTTCATCCACCCGAAGAACGCGAAGAACACATTTTTTATTTTTCAAGTTTTTGTTGTTGGAAAACATTCTTCAAGCGTTTATAAGTGATTAAACTTCCCGAACAAGTCTTCCAAGTTGAACAGTGTATTTTAGATTTAAGGTTTTACTCTGATTTAAACACGATTTGTTCACATATTTGATGTATACCTTATGTTTTTGAGCAACTTAAACACAAAAAGTGAAAATTTTGGCAGCAACTTTGATCGAGATCTGAGAAATTATGTAACCAGAGTGTTTCCGAAAGCAAGAATACAAGTACGCGTGAAGAAGCATCATTTGAAACTACTATTTATAGAACTAAGCAAAATCCCGCTCGAAGTGCAAAGGAATTCGAGAAGTTGGGCACTCGAAGTGTACATGCTTCGAATGGGAAAACGCGCTCGAAGTGAACTGAGAAGCATTGTTTCGAATTCGAAGATAGTAGACTTCGAATTTGAAGTGTGAATTCGAATCGAAGGAACATTGTTGAATGGGCGCTCGAAGTGAACTATTAGTTCACTGTTTCGAGTTCGAAGCGCAAAGACTTCGAATGCGAAGCCAAGAAAGGCACTCGAAGCCTTCTTGGAGATTTGGAATTCGAGTTCGAAGTCAATATGTAAGTAAAGGCGCGCTCGAAGTCTTCATGAGCAGTTAGACTTCGAATGCGAAGTCAATATGAGGATTGAGAATTCGAGTTCGAAGGCCATTTTGTGAGTTCGAAGTCATGACATTTGCACATGAATGCGCTCGAAGTCAAATGCCTTCACTCATTTCGAATTCGAAGTATGGTTTCGAATTCGAAGGGTATATCTTGAAACCATATCGAATAAAAATATTTTTGGAATTTTCTTTTATCAACTATCAACAAACATATTTTTGGATTTTTTCTTTTTGAAGTAAAAAGAAATAATGAAAATCTTTTTGTATTTTAATCATATTTGAATGTTTTTGTGAATTTTCGAATTTCTTTTAAATTTCTCCCCTACAAGCATGCGTAGCTTGTACGTATGATTGACACTCCCCCTCGAATTATGCTATCATTATCTGCAAGATGAACAAATGTTGTGTAATATCCACTCAAAACTAAAATTAGAACATTAAGAATAGAAATTGAAGAACAGAATGTCAGATCTTATAATTCAACATGCCTAACTTAGACACTAACACATTAAAACGAGTATCGTCCAATGGTGTAGTGAATAGGTCAGCCAGTTGATCTTCAGTCTTAACATACTGTAATTCAATTAGACCTTTTTCCACATTGTCCTTAATAAAGTGATACCGGATGTCAATGTGCTTGGTCTTTGAGTGGTGAACTGGATTGCATGAGATGGCAATGGCAGATTTTGAATCACACAATAATGGGATCTTATCATACTGCAAGCCAAAGTCAGATAACTGAGTCCTGACCCACAAACTCTGAGAGCAGCGCATTGTAGCAGCAACATATTCAGCCTCAACAGTTGAAGTTGAGACACCGTTCTGTTTCTTTGAAGCCTAGCAGACTAGTCTATCACCCAAAAAGTGTGCACTGCCTGAAGTACTTTTTCTATCTAGCATGTATCTAGCATAATCTGCATCATAATAGGCATATAACTCTAGACTTGAATCTCTTGGATACCACAGACCTAAATCAAGAGTACCTTTAAGATATCTGAATATTCTTTTCACTACCAGCAGATGTGATTCCTTTGGATTAGCCTGGAACCTAGCACACAGACATGTAGAAAACACAATATCTAGCCTACTAGCCGTCAGATATAGTAATGAGCCTATCATACCCCTTTAGGTTTTTAAATTAGCTGCTATTCCCTTAAGATCGGCAGAGAGTTTTGTTTTTGAAGCCATAAGAGTAGATAGTGATGAACAAATTAGCATGCCATACTTTTTCAACAAGTCTTTAATATACTTGGATTGATTTATAAAAATGCCATGACTCAATTGTTTCACTTGTAATCCGAGAAAGAAATTCATCTTTCCCATCATACTCATTTGGAAACGGTTTTGCATTGTAAGTGCAAACTCATCACTGTACTTAGAGTTTGTAGAACCAAAGATTATGTCATCTACATAAATCTGAACTAGGATTAAATCTTTTCCTCTGGCTTTGGTAAAAAGAATGGTGTCGGTTTTTCCTTTACTGTATCCCTCACTCAGCAAATATTCTGACAGGACGTCATACTAAGCTCTTGGAGCTTGTTTTAGTCCATATAACGCTTTGTCAAGAATATAAACATGATGTGGTAGTTTGGAATTGACGAAGCCTTCAGGTTGAGACACATAAACTTCCTCCCTGAGGATACCATTTAGGAAAGCTCTCTTTACGTCCATCTGGAAAACCTTAAAGCTTGAACAGGCAACATAGGCTAAGAATAGTCGTATGGCTTCTATGCTAGCTACAGGAGCAAATGTTTCATCGTAGTCTATTCCCTCCTGTTGGTTGTAGCCCTTTGCAACCAGCCTTGCTTTATTTCTCACCACCACTCCATTGGAATCTCGTTTGTTTTTGAAAATCCACTTGGTACCAACTACTGATTTATCTTCGGGTAATGATACCAGTCTCCAAACCTTTAACCGTTCAAATTGATTGAGTTCTTCTTGCATAGCAATGACCCAATCAGTATCTTTTAACGCATCTGAGACTTTAGTGGGTTCAATCAAGCTTAGAAAACTAGAGTGAAGGCACTCATTTACCGTTGCAGAACGAGTCCTTACTCCATCTTCTATGTTTCCTATAATCTGTGATTCTGGGTCGGATTGTGTCCATGTGATCCCTCGGAGGTTGTTAATTGGAGGAAAGAATTCATCTAATCTGCCTGCTAATTCCGTATCCTCATGATTAATAATTGGTTCTGAATCATAAATGGGAGTACTTTCATAAACCGGCTCATGAGGTACAACAGCTGGACTGACGTTTGATGTAGATGGAGAATCCATGGTAGGATAAGACGAAGAATTGTCAACCTCCGTTGCAGTTGTAGTTGGAGAAACTGCATCATTCCTGTCACCAGCATTAAGAACATTAGATTCAGATTGAAAGAAATCAAATAAGAAATCTAAATCATATTCAGTGGGATTAGGATTTGTATTTGTTTCTTTTCTTTGAAGTACTGGTCCTGAAGTGACTTGTCCAGAAGCAACTTCATTTTGTTTTTGAAAAATTTTAATATCCTTCGTCCGTACTTGTAATGGTTTGCTGAGTGTGCCCGTTAAGTCATGTGCTAAGTGAGCATGACTCACACTCATACATCGACCCCCAAAGTCCATCCGCTTTTGCTACTCTAGCTAAGTGCCATTTCGGTGAAAGTCAATAGGTGCCCCAATTCCAATCGATAGGCCTCCTCAAACCTACGTCATTTTATGCATTATATCCCGACCTTTGGTCATTAGCGTACAGGTTTAAATTTATAAATCCGAGTTATTTAAGCACGACTACAACCCAAATAGGCAAGAGAACCTAATAGTATTATATTATAGTTAAAATAAGAACGGGTGTCGAATACTTGGGGTATGGGTATGATTTTGAATATAACTCTACTAATTAAATATTAAACTAATTAAAAACAGTAAAATGGGATTTTTATTATTCTAACTAGACTAAAGCAAATCAAGTTCCAAACTTTAAAGACTAGGCAAGCAATAAAGCTCTTAACATTAGACTCAAACTATCAAGAATGTGAAGAATCTCTACTCAGACTTTGAATCACCTCTTTTAATTTAGCAGATTTCAATGAAAGTGCAATAGATAACAGGTAACCATATACCGATTCCTAAATTGGCTAGGTCCCATGGTGAGACTCAGTATGTTTTTCCCGAAAAAGTTAAGATGCAATACTAACAGAGATAAAAGAAAATTATCTAAGTGCAGAAAGAGTATAGTAAATCGGACACACGAAAATTTTAAAGTAAGATTATATTAATAACCAAACTGAAAGGCACTCAAGAACATACTTAATGCAGAGTACAAACTTCAATCTCAGAACTTAATGAAATTGATTGACGTACAAAAATGCGCACTCTTCTCTAACACATGAGAAGAGTATTTATATATTTCGTAACGTAATCTTGACAACATATCGTCAAATGTAACATTTATGCTTTCAACAACACAGTTTGTCCTTTTGTTTAAAACTCTGTAGGCTTTAGACTCTTGTGAATAAACAAGGAAAATTGTTTCATCAGCCTTGGCCTCGAATTTTCCTAGGTTATCCTTTTCATTGAGTACAAAGCACCTATTACCAAATATGTGAAGATATTTGATAGTAGGCACAATGCCATTTGCCAATTCATATGGAGTTTTGTTAAAGCGTTTATGAATGAAGGAACGATTCTATGTGTAACACGCCGTGCTGACAGCTTCAGCCTAGTAGGAAGGCGGGAGACCAGAATAGGACAGCATAGTACGAGCAGCCTCAACAAGAGTTCAGTTACGTCGTTCTACCACCCCGTTTTGTTATGGAGTGTATGATGCAGAAAATTGATGTGTAATCCCCACCAGGTCAAGGTAAGCAGACAAGGTCTAGTTCTTGAACTCAGTCCCATTATTAGTCCGAAGGGCACCAACATTACGTTCAAACTTGTTCTGCTGTTGTTTGATGAAGCATAAGATAACTTGAGAGGCTTCATCCTTTGATCTCAAAAACTTGACCCAAGTATATCTGGAGTAGTCATCAACAATCACCAAGATATACTTCTTCCCACTGCGTGTTTGTACTCTCATCGGACCGTATAAATCCATGTGCAGAAGCTTCATTGTCTTCTTGGTACTGGAGACTTGTTTGGTTTTGTGAGAAGATCTCTTCATCTTTCCTTTCTCACAATCTGCACACAGGTGGTCTTTGTTGAATTTCAACTTAGGTAGGCCTCTCCCCAGATAACCAGTTACTAGCTTGTTGATGTTGTTGAAGTTGAGCTGAAAGAGTTTTCTGTGCCATTGCCAAGTTAGATCCGGTGAGGCCTTACTTAAGAGACTGACTAAGGTCTTTGCATTGTAGTTATTCAGGTCAATTGAATAGAGATTTGACTTCGTTGTTCCAGCTAGAAGTATATCCCATGCATCTGTTGTGACTGAACATGAGTTTTTCTTGAATGTGAACTCCAAGTCTTTATCACAGAACTGGCCGATGCTGAATAAATTGTGGCCCAGTCCTTCCACGAAGGAAACCTTTTTGAGTTTTATACTTTTCTTTATTATATCTCCGTACCCCATAATTGGTGACACGTTGTCAGTTCTAAAACGAACATTCCTTGAGTACTTGGGAACGAAGTTTTGCAGAAGACTCTTGTTTCTAGTCATATGCTTTGTGCACCCTAAGTCCAGGTACTAGAGATTAGGCTCCTGCACACAGAAAAGAAAGAGGATTTTGGTCCCCATGTTGTAATGGGTCCTTGTGTGTTAGTGTGATCTGAGTCAGCAACCTAGTTTATGATACAATGTATGTTTTTCTGTGATCTCCACTGACCCTTTTGTTCTTCCGAGTTGAACTTAGAGTTTTTAACCCAAAATGGATCAGTAACAATTTGAGTCATAATTTTCAGTGGAATTTCCCTTTTTTCCAACACTGGGGATTGTGTTGTGATTTTAGGTTTCCATACTTGAACCATTTTTGTTTGAAGTTTGATCTTGGATTTTTGCTTTAATGGTTGTTTTGTATGGATTGATTTGGAAACATTTGTGTTTGGTTTTGCAATGTGTTTGGCTTTTGATTGCTTTGGCATTGATTTTGACTTAGAGACTGATGCATGTGTTTTATGTTGAGTTTGTTGCTTTGGAAAACCAGATGATTTTGTTCTTGGTGTATGTGAATAATTTTGCTTCCATGATTGATCTTTAGTGACATTCCATGCTTTGATTTGTATTTGTTTCTTGTCTTTGAAGAACTGGTCCTGAACTGACTTATCCAGAAGCAACCTCATTTTGTTTTTGAAAATTTTTAACATCCAACATATTGTCGAATGTTACATTTATGCTTTCAACAACACAGTTTGTCCTTTTGTTTAAAACTCTGTAGGCTTTAGACTCTTGTGAATAACCAAGGAAAATTGCTTCATCAGCCTTGCCCTCAAATTTTCCCAGGTTATCCTTTTCATTGAGTACAAAGCACCTATTACCAAATATGTGGAGATATTTGATATTAGGCACAATGCCATTTGCCAATTCATATGGAGTTTTGTTAAAGCGTTTATGAATGAAGGAACGATTCTGTGTGTAACACGCCGTGCTGACAGCTTCAGCCTAGTAGGAAGGCGGGAGACCAGAATAGGACTGCATAGTACGAGCAGCCTCAACCAGAGTTCGGCTACGTCGTTCTACCACCCCGTTTTGTTATGGAGTGTATGCTGCAGAAAATTGATGTGTAATCCCCACCAGGTCAAGGTAAGCAGACAAGGTCTTGTTCTTGAACTCAGTCCCATTATAAGTCCGAAGGGCACCAACATTATGTTCAAACTTCTTCTGCTGTTGTTTGATGAAGCATATGATAACTTGAGAGGCTTCATCCTTTGATGTCAAAAACTTGACCCAAGTATATCTGGAGTAGTCATCAACAATCAGCAAGATATACTTCTTCCCACTGCGTGTTATTACTCTCATCAGACCGCATAAATCCATGTGAAGAAGCTTCATTGTCTTCTTGTTACGGGAGACTTGTTTGGTTTTGTGAGAAGATCTCTTCATCTTTCATTTCTCACAATCTGCACACAGGTGGTCTTTGTTGAATTTCAACTTAGGTAGACCTCTCCCTAGATCACCAGTTACTAGCTTGTTGGTGTTGTTGAAGTTGAGGTGAGAGAGTTTTATGTGCCATTGCCAAGTTAGATCCGAGGACGCCTTACTTAAGATACTGACTAATGTCTTTGCATTGTAGTTGTTCAGGTCAATTGAATAGAGTTTTGACTTTGTTGTTCCAGCTAGAAGTATATCCCCTGCTTCAGTTGTGACTAAACATGAGTTCTTCTTGAATGTGACCTCCAAGTCTTTATCACATAACTGGCCGATGCTAAATAAATTGTGGCCCAGTCCTTCCACAAAGGAAACATTTTTTATTTTTATACTTTTCTTTATTATATCTCCGTACCCCATAATTGGTGCTACGTTGTCAGTGCCAAAACGAATATTCCCGGAGTACTTGGGAACGAAGTTTTTACAGAAGACTCTTGTTTCTAGTCATATGGTTTGTGCACCCTGAGTCCAGGTACCAGTGATTAGGCTCCTGCACCCAGAAAAGAAAGAGGATTTAGGTCCCCATGTTGTAATGGGTCCTTGGTGTTAGTGTGATCTGAGTCAGCAACCTATTTTGTGATACAATGTATGCTTTTCTGTGATTTCCACTGACCATTTTGTTCTTCCGAGTTGAACTTGGAGTTTTTAACCCAACATGGATCAGTAACAATTTGAGTCATAATTTTCAGTAGAATTTCCCTTGTTTCCAACGCTGGGGATTGTGTTGTGATTTTAGATTTCCATACTTGAACCATTTTTGGTTGAAGTTTGATCTTGGATTTTTGCTTTAATGGTTGTTTTGTATGGATTGATTTGGAAACATTTGTGTTTGAATTTGTTGGTTTTGCCATGTGTTTGGCTTTTGGTTGTATTGGCATTGATTTTGACTTAGAGACTGACGCATGTGTTTTATGTTGATTTTGTTGCTTTGGAAAACCAGATGATTTTGTTATTGGTGTATGTGAAGAATTTTGCTTCCATGATCGAGCTTCAGTGACATTCCATGCTTTGAGGAATTCATTGTATCCACCATGCCTGTATGCCTCCAGTTCTTGAATTGAGATTAATCGGTTTGTGTAATTCAAGTGATTCATCAGGTTTAATGCATGCTTAGAGACCCATTGATGAACAATTACACCTCTTGAATTGATGAATGGAGCATTGCATTGATTTGTATATTGAGCTTTCCAACTTTCACATGGTCGAATTCCAAAACATTTTCTTAGTTTATCATATTCACAGTTGAATTCACAGTGACGATGCAGACAACCATTACTCACACAGAAAGAAGTTGACGCTTTCATTTCATTTGCATTAAAAGAAGTACAACTATTTGCAAAAGTGGAAATGTAATGACACTTTGGAAAAATTAATGCAGAACCTAGCAGCTCTAGGTGTATCTTTACTCCAAGTTTCTTTCTTTTTAAAGTCTCTTGTAGATTTGTCAACTGTCCTCACATCTGAAACATGAACAAAGTGATTAGTTGTGCTTTGGTGTGAACGTTTCGTGACAAACTTGGCATGAGATTTTTGTTTATATGTGTGAGATGTTTTGATATTTGACTTTGAAATTGCATTAGGTTGCCTACTTGTGGATGCTTGATTTTGATGGTGTGATTTTGGAACCCATTGTTGAGAAGTAACTTCCTCTACTTTCATCTTGCTTTTTTCTCCTCTTGAAGCCTTCATAGTGAGTTGGGAAGTAGAAGTCATTGTTAAAGTTTGTTTGATAGTTTTCTTTTGACAGTGACAAGAAAGAACCTTTTCTGATTCATTTATTGTGTTTTCTAAATGACTCATTATGATCGTTTAAAAATAGAAAGCTTAAAGTGCTTCGAGTCGCCGTTGTAATACCATATGAGGGATATAAACTCTGGCTTCTCGAATTACTTCGGGCTTTTACAAGTCATCCGGATATGTAAGCATTGAATCATCTGACTCATTGGGTTTTTGTGACCCAGATGAGGTAGATTCGTTCAATTCTTGATAATGAAAAGATATTTTTGTTTTTAATTTAGAATTTCTTTTAAAATCTTCTTCAACTACTTCTTCCTCTTGTCCAACAAACACCATGTTTTTCATGATGCCATCGTT
>JAUEJL010090412.1:0-14301 GCA_032274825.1 Drosophyllum lusitanicum
AGGCTGTTGTGGGTAGTTGATGGTGGCTAATCGATGGTAGAGTGGAAGCCGGAAGGAAGAAGTGAAGAACACAGTCAAACCAGAAGGAATAGAACCATCGATTGATCTATAGGCGGTTCTTTTAAATGGATATTAGGTTTTATTTGAAAGTGGGCTTGGATATTGTTTTATTTGAAAGTGGGCTGGGCTAAAGAGGGACTTGACACTTATCGGTTAGCAGACCCAAAAAAAATTCCCAGTAAAAAAAATCACTTAAAAACCAATATTTCGATATCACAATCTCGGCCAAATCTCGGCCAATATCACCGATATTATCGCCTCCGATATTACCAGCCGATATTTGAAACCGAGATTTTCCCAAGGACTGATATCTGAGATCTCGGCGAGATATCACCGAGATATCGCAGAGATTGACTGCACAGCATACACGTGCACATGTATTTTACATACATGCATCCATATATGAGGGTATGCCCCCGCATATACACGTATACAGGTCTTGGCATGTTAACATGCTTGAGTACAATGAAATAGGAACTACACGTGTAACACTGTAACTAGAGGTGACGTTTTTGATCCATTTACTAGTGAATGTGCCAATTTGGGTTTGTGTTATCTAGTAGGGGTAAGATGGCTAAAATAAAAAATAAGCTAGCTTAAAAAGGAAGAGGTAAAAAAGAGGTCCCCCATAGTGTGTTTATAATGCATAAAACCTCATCGCTCACTTTACTAAAAAGTTACATTATTATTAGAATAATACACTTTTTCTAATGATACATGTCACACTAATTAATTATCAAAAACCAATACTCTTCGACAAAACATGTTCCGGGTCGATTCAACCCTACCTGTTTCATGTTTTGACCTATTACCCAACCCATTTGGCCCCTTTATAAGCATAAAGAACTAACTAATGCTATAAACCAATATAAACTACACAAGTCCAACAGAAATGACACTTACTGTGCAGCACGAACTTGGACCTTTAGAAAATTCGGATCTATTGCTGCAGCCATCAGACAATCTTTTAGAGCATCTTTCATCCTTCCAAGAGAGATCCTAGTTGCTGCACGGTTGCTATAGCATAGCATCAAAGCTCTAAGGCAGCCTTTAGATTTCTCAGTTTGAGAAACCGAGTTTAACCCTTGTGTGTAATAATCCTCCGCTTTGGCTAGATCTCCATTACCATAAGCTTGGTTTCCCCTGATATAATTCAAAATCACATTTAGAACACAACAAGGGATCGTTTATTGTCGAGGTGACAAAATGGTCGGGTTGGGCAATTGGTCAAAACATGCAAGTTTTCAGTACATGTCTAACCCAGTACAGGTCAGATTGGGAATTTAAGTTTGACCCACAAACACTCTCTTGGTCCAGATTGTTAGTTTTTTTATAAGTAATTAGCTCATTGACTATTATTACCAAAAGTATGCAATCACAATTAGGGCAAATTATACAAAACCACAAGTTAGATGGGGTAACGCACTTTGTTTGCTCCCACAAAAAGGCTCAAACTTTTCAAAAAAATTCAATTAAAATAGGGCAAATTGTACCAAAACGTATTCAAACTAAACATGTTTTGTTATTGTATGTGTCATACTTCAAAACCACCTATTGATGTAACAAACTTTTAGAAACTCAGCTTTTGCACATAAAGTCACATGCTTATGTATCAAACTTTCATCATTATTTGCTATTGTATATTTGAATGTATCCAAAATACATCAAAAGGTAACTTTTGAAAGCCCTGTGTCAAAAGGTATGTTTTAGACTACGATACGTACATTAGTAAAACATGCACAGTTGGATACATTTTGGTGTAGTTTTCCCTTTATAATAATGTTGTGTGTTAACCGCATTAACACCACATTGAGAGAAAAATAAACCCAACATGGCCGCAGTTACTAACACTTCAGCTGCCACATCATCATTTTGGCCAGCTATGGGTGATGACCCTAAATTGAAATAATCAAAAGTTTCAGCCCTTTTTATCAAGAAAATTATAAGTTCAAAGTTCAAACCTATTTTGTGGGTGCATTACCCCAAATAGAAATCCGACCAGCATTGGTTACCTTTTATGCCATTACCAACCTATATTGTTCAATAAACTGATTCACGAGGTTGTATGCAATAAAAATACACTTTAGACAACTTTCAAACCGTTTGAGATATAACATAACCCAATTCAACCGTTCATTAGTAAAGCATTAAAAATGCCACCTCTGAGTAATTGATAAACTATATAAGTTCTAGGAGCATAGAAGAAAGAATCTCAGACCTCAATCGCCATTTCTCACAAGCTTCCTCTGCTGCAATGCTGACTGATGCAGTTGATAAATTTCCATGCTTTGAATCTTGATCCTTTATCGGTTTTAAATCATCCTTGTTTTTACTTGATAATGCTGACCTATCAGCTTTTTGGGTATTCCTAGGAGACAAAATTGAGGAAGATGAAGCATAAGTTTTTGCATCAGATGTTGAACTGTAAGAATCTTGACCAGTCTTCAACCGATGTTTCTTTCTATGCGGACGTGTCCCTGGTGACAGTTGACTTTGACCAGACGTAGATGCAACAAAAGTGAAATTCTCCTTGCTTATATTTTCTAACTTCGAACCAAATTTAAACAACTGTGTGCCCGTTTTTTCTTGATTCCCAGAGGTTGCAGTGGAACTCAAGTCAGAATCCAATGCAGTAGCAAAAGTGTCACTACTATATTCTATATTTTCCATCGCTGACTTAAAGGTTTCCGTGTCAGAAACTTCACATTGGACATCACCATCATTAACACCTAATCGTTTTGTGGCAAAAATTAAATCTTCATCTATTGTGACATTTGAGTTAATTATATGTGATTCACTTGACACACTATTTTGGTCATTTATTTGGGAAGTAGCATCATCAGAACTCACAGAAGTTCCTCTAGAATAATTATCAGCTAATGTCTCATGATACGGTGAAACATCCATTGGCGAGTATGCTTCAAAACTATCGGGAATTTGAACTGAACTTTGACCAAACACAAAGTCTTGATTAGGCTGCAGTTGACTAATCATAGGCTTTCTAACCTTTCCTTTCTTTTTCTTTAATCTAACTTCAGGTATGCTTTTTGCACTAGAAAACAAGCCTCCCTTAGTATTGGGGGTTTTCAGTTCTACATTTGGAGCCCGGGAATTATCCAATTTGCTAGAAAAAGTAAATTCAAAATTCCTTTCAGGTCTACTTGTAAATTTAGGATTACCAAATGGCTGGAAGTTGTTAGATGAGGTGGTTTCATATACTTTTGGCTCAACATTTTGACCAAACACAAAGTCTTCTCCAGCTCCACCTACCTTCAATTCTCGCATCCTATCTGATATTAAATCAGCCTTCACATTTTCTTCAATATGCTGCTTACCATGATATACAGACTCTGGCCTTCCAAGAAAACTATCACTAGTTCTAGTCTTTGATCCGAATAAAAAACTTTTTTGTTTATCATCTCCAGCACCACTAACTTTCAGCTCCTGCATCTTATCTGATATTAAATCAGCTTTGATATTAACTTCATCATGCTGCTCTCCACTGTTTACAGACTCTGATCTTCCTAACATATGTTCATCACTCTTGCTGTTCTTTCCAAATACAAAGCTGTTACCGGGGTTTCCCAGGTTCATTTTGTGCATCTCGTGTTGAAGTGATTCCTCCACATTGGTACGGTACGTGCTGGTAAATCGGCTCTTTGTTTCATTCGTGTCTTTAAAACTCTTCACACTTCCATGGTTACCCGAACTACCAAAATCTCCAATGTTCAATTTGTTAACTTCTTTTGGTAGTTGATCAACCATGGATTCATTAAAGCTCTTTTTATTCTCACTTTGAAACGCCTTAAAGCTAAATGCAGCATTGCCCCTAATTGCATTGCTATAACTTTTATCAGTATCAATCTGCATTTTCCTCAAATCATCAACAACCGAAGTAGCAATTCCGCTTTCAGAATATGAGCTTGGATCGTTACTACTACCTGCTCCAAATGTAAACGTCTTCTTCAGACCAACATTCCCAGTATCAGAATCCTCAAATACCGATTCAGATGAAGTCCGAAATGGGTTAAACCCTTGACCAGGGTCAGCCGAACCTTCCCCACGACGGCTTCCTGAGGCAGCAGTAGACCTCGGGTTATGAGAAGTTTGCCTTCTCATCTTCAATAGCCGTGGTCGTGAAAGATTAGAAGCTGAACCAGCCGCAACCGCACCTCCCGGAACCCTAGAAGCCGCTAAAGGCGGCGAACTAAACCCTGTAGTGGCATTCGTTTCATTCGGGTTCCGAAAACCGTGATTCGAATTTGATAATGAATTGTTCATCTCGTTTATAAAATAGTGAAACGCGTAAGAAGAAATGGAAGAAGAATACTGACCGGTGCATGAACCTAGAACCGCCGCCGGCGACATCTCCGGCGAGATGAAGACATTAAACCTGATGATCGTTGTTGTTGATGACTTATTTTGTGGTTAAATTTGATCGAATGAAATCATAGAAACAAATACATGAGCAAATTTCGTGTGGTGTGAGCTTCAATATTTTGAATGTAAAGTCAAGTTAGGGTTTGATCCATTTTGTTGTCCCCAATCGAAGGAATCAAAGAGACTTGATTTCACGGATTACACGATAGTTTTGTAATGGTTAGCTCGGTTAACATCGGATGAATTTTAACTCGCATTTGCATCCTAAAGAAAAATAGTAATAATAATATGGGGAAGATGGCGTGTTATGAATCTATTTTTATTTAAAGAGAGATTTTTTTTTTTAAACGGCTCTTAATTTACTTTAGATTTGTTGACGACAGAACACGATCTCATAATTTTGAGTCATGAGCAACATCAAAACTAAACTGCTTCAATACCGCTAGGTTAGAGCTATGAGTATATTTAAAGAAAATGATAAGTGTTTAAATAATAAAATAATTAATATACCTCTCATTTAAAATGTTTATAAATATGAAAGCACTTAAGATAAGTGATGCTAGAAACATAAAACATATCTTTTATTAATATATATGTTATGTTATATGGTTTGTTACTTATTCTATTTTTATTTATTTTAAATTTTATTGATTATTTATTTTTAAACATCATATCATATCATTACCAATAGTGCAAAACTACAAAACAAGTTTAACTTGCGAGGGGCAAATGACGCAACAAAAGAAAACAAACTACAACTACAAACATATGATCGACTATACTACCAAAACAGAGAAGGAAACAACCTGTGGCAAAATACCTTTCAAACAACAACACAATCAAAAGAAAACCAAAAATGGAACATATTTGGTTACATCTGAACAACACCACGAGCCACGCCACATAAAAGAGCAAACAACTACTCCAATTGCACTACCATCCCACCATTTAGCTTCATTAGGCCGAATAATCATACCACAGAGCAAACAAAGATCTCCAAAACCAGTAAATATGAAGGTTTTTTCAATTGTGACTCCATTAAAATTAATTTAGATTTATGTATATAACATTTTGTTTTTTATTACAATTTTGGTCCATGCTATTCTATAACGGTTTATATATAGTCCCTTATATATGAAAATCCCAAATAAATTACAAAGATATTTTCTAAAAAAAAATAAACAAACTAATTTACTAGAACATTAATACAATTAAAACCCCAACCCCCAACAATAATATTTGTCCCTTAATCAAGACGTGCCACTGAATCTTTGAACCCCGCCGTCACTAACGAATATAGCAACTTTCAGGGATAGAAGGAGACTGAATGGTGATAGCCCCTCCCCCTAATTAGTCCAAAGTCCTTTTTTTTATAAGTTCAAGGCCAGCAACTTTTATTAAACTCATTCCTAGTTAAAATTGAAAGCCCGATATAACAACAAAATAAACAAGAAATGCTTTGAAAGCTAAAACGACATTTTGCCTTTGAGGGTTTGTAGGTTTTTTTATTCACTTCTTATCGAGACGTTTTTCATTATATTTTATTCCGCTAACAATATGTCTATTCATATTTTATTCTCTTTTTGCTATTCTACATTTGCATCATTTTAATTTGAATGTAAATATTGTTTTTTAGTTTATCAATAGAAGTTGTTCACGTGGAATTGCAAATCGCATAAAAGTAATCTATTTCACTATTTGAAGCTTATAATATTAAATTACAAAAATTATCTTGATAAATAACTTTTTTTTATTAGAATCATGAGTCATGTTCATTGAATTTGTAATGAACAATTTGTTTGTTATTTAATTATTAAATCATTGTTATTTTATTTAAAAGAACGGAAATAGGTATTTGTTAATACTTTGTTACTAGCAAGTTTATTTAATGACAAAACGATTGATTTTGACAAGGCTTGAGCATTATATTAACACGTAATTTCTTATCTTTAAACGAGTTTTCATTATTTATTTATTTTATAAATAATCAACCTTTTTTACATCATTCGTAATTATGGGTAGCACTAGTGTTTTTATAAAGAAAGTCCCACCTAGCAACTCCAGCGGTTTGGTTTATGGACTCAACGAATTTAGTTCCATTAGGAAATACCTTGTCACTTGTTGAATCTCACCACCCCCGTCACTTGTTAATCTCACCGGTTACAAAATCCCACCGTCACCGCCACAATCATTCCAATTGTCATTGTTTCCAACACCTTTGCACCTCTGTTATTGCTTTTGTTTCTGTCACCACACCGTCTCTCTCTTAATCCACCAAATTAGAAACCCATCTTTTGGTCTCTTTAACTCTCTTATTCATGTCCTTTTCATTTATTTAAAACCTTCACCATTGAGAGTCGAAACTCGACTAACTATTCATCTATGTGTTATAGATTTAGGGTTTATACTCTTGATTTTGTATGTCTTAATATCTAATAATGTGTGTCGGATTTCGTGAAATGATTTTGTATAAAATTGAAATCTGAATTAATATTAGTAGGGTTTTAAATATGCTCGCATGTTTTGAGTTTTTTTGGAGGTTGTCGATGGTTTATGGTGGTCATTGTTAGGTTAGGTAACACACCACCGTACCACGACACGGTATTGTCTGCTTTGTCCCACTGGCTCACGACTTCGTTTTTGGCGACCAGCCGAGTACTTCCCAGGGGGTCACTCATCCCTGGATTGCTCTCGTCCAAGCATGCTTAAATGTAGAGTTCTCATTTGATATGCTATGTTTGTGGCCCCAAAACGCATTGTGTCATGTAAAGCCAAAGTTTACTTATAAGCCCTACACTTTTCCTGTCAACAGCCGATGTAGAATTCGCCTAAGGTGTTACAAACACCCTCCCTTAGGACTCATTGTCCTTGATGAGGTTTGCCCCACCATCCTAACGGCACAGGAGTGGCTCTGATACCATATGTAACACCTTGTCTTACCACGACATAATATGCGACGAGACGAGAACTTCCCAGGGGTCACCCATCCCTGGATTGCTCCAGCCCAAGTACGCTTAACTGCAGAGTTCTCATAAGATATGTCATGCTTGTGGCCCCAAATCACGTTGTCTCATGTAAGGCCAAAGTTTACTTACAATCCCATCACTAGGAATGACAACGGGACGGATTCGGGCCTCGTCCCCGTCCCCGCCTAAAAAACCGCAGGGATTTAAACGGGAATCCCCGTTGGGTACCCATGGAAAATCACGGGGAAACGGGTATCCCCGTTTAATGTAAAACATGTAATTAAATGGGTAATTTTCTCCGCAAAGATACCCGTTAAAATAAAATTGTGATTTTTCACTACGGGCATCGTCAACCGTTAAGATTCAAATAAATTATACATTCATCATCAACCAACGATTATACTAAATTATACAACATTATCGAATACAAACATATATGAACCGTAATTAAAGTCTTAAAGAATCTAAATGTATCCAAATATGAACCAAACAATTCAAATAAAGACAACGATTAAAATTAGGTCATATGAAAGTGTATAAAGAGTTGTATATTTTCTATTTAAAATTAATTTTATGCATATTAATATATACAATTAATATTAAATTATAATCGGGTAATTGGGGCTAAGATCATCAAACCCGTCCCCATTTAAATAATCGGGTTTTCCCATCCCCGTCCCCGCCCCATCTATGTTTTTCCAGTCAGTTTCGGGTTTTTTCCATCCCTACCCATCACCTCTCATGTCCATAGCCGATATAAAATTCGCCTAAGGTGTTACAGGTTATGACTTGGAATTAGCGATACGAATGGTTTGTGACTAGAAACTTCATTAAATTGGTGCACGATGTAGAGTCCGATTGCACGCCGTGAAGCCTTCGATAAAAGGTTTTACAATCCAGTGAACTTATGGAGCACAAGCCGTGAGAAAACACTACACGCAGTAGAGCATTAAGAGTTTTCGGATGTTTGCACGACGTGCAGAACATGTGCACATGGAGGTGCATAAAGTTTAGGCCGAAATTGGTTTTCTAATGTTTATCGTTGTATGGCAGCAGTTTTAGATATTGAGGATTTTTTCTAGGTGCATTATATATATTGTAGCTAGGTTTCCAAATCATGTACATCAAAAATACATTCGGTCATAATAAAGAAGTCTATGTTCCGGCTCGCGGACATAGGTCGTTATCTTGACGGCTGAACAACATAAATTTTTGGTGTGTGTTTATTTTATGTTATCTGCATTCCCTTAATGTATTTTTGTTAAGGTTTCAAGTTCGATCCTTACAAGCAAGGTATTTGATATTTGACAGTTATTGTGTATGATCGGGGCTAGTTTTTGACAGTCAATAGCTATCAAAGTGGTCATTTGTGGTGTTGGTTACCGAAGACTATTGAATACATGATAAATCCAGCAATCTTTGGATACATCCCTATCGAAGATAAGAAAAAGCTACAAATTCAGAATACCAATCAACATCTTAACAAAGATCCCGTATGACTCTTTCTTCCAATTGCCAAAAAAATTGTACGTTTGTGAGAACGCTTCTTATCTTTGTCAAAGTTATGAACTTCTCGAGTTGAATTAGCATTAATCTTTAAAATATCCCGAGTTATCTTCTCACTCAATTCCGTGATCTTCATGTCAAATTTAAGTCTTTTGATATTTCTTTAAGACTTCGGTAATCAAGCCAACCGCATTGTCTATATCAAAAAATCATAATCTGACTCTTGTATTTGTTCTTCTAAGTTCACATAATGCTTCGCCTCAACAAAATTTCTAGCTCTATTTTTATGAGCTTGGTCTTTTTTAAAAACGATGCAAAGATCCTCGTAATAAAGAAATGTTTAGTGTTTCCATCTAGTCGATTCTTTATGAACCTATCTACCAATATTATAATTTATATAAAAACAAAAAACATAATATCTCTATGTAGTCGTTTCTTTATAACTAAAAATATTATAATACGTACCTTGAGACATATTTCACAAAGTGGATCCTCGACAATAACACAATGTTTAACAGAGTCATAGCCAAACTAGATTGTGTTTGAACTATTTATCATATCATACTCAGGCTACCAATTTTTCTTCATGATTTTTATCTTTTAACTCAATATGTCGCTTACCTAAAATACCCAAATTTGGAAGTGATAGTTTCAATGTTTGCTTTTTATGTTGTAAAGAACCTGATTTGAAATCATTATCGGCTTTAAATCCTCCCGCATTTGTTATGTTTACCAAGGATTCGACTAACTTTGCTTTTTCATTACTTGTCCATTGCCTATAATTTATAATATGGTTTGACATACCTACAAACACAATGAAAACACGACTGCAAACAAATTAAACCATATACAATCCAACAATTTAACATTTCAATAATCCAACAAATTAAACTATAAATAATCCAACAATTTAATGCATTAGATGTAGATAAGTAAGACAACAATTTATTTGTCCAACAATATTATTCTTGATACATTAGATATAGATAAACAATAGAACTATTTTTATTTTACTAGTTGTGCCATTATATGTGACCTATAATGGGTTAAATTATCTTTAAACATGGTCTATTCGTTCGAAGTCCCAATAAAACGAATATTATCCACATTTTCATGTCCAATATGTCTTAGTTCCCTCGTCCTAATCACATTCATCGTCAAGTGGATCTACTTCGATTTATTCTCTTATTAAGGAGACAACATATCATTATGAATCTTATTTTTTGTTTCAATCGGATAATGTGGATTGTATTTTAATATTCCCCGTTTTCTTTCAAAATACCAAAACATTGTTTGATAACATTTCCTGCCAATGAATGTTTCATGTTGAATAATTCATTTGCTATAGTTAGTTGGTGTCCATCATGCCATTCATTTAACTGATACATTTGATATTTACAAGGGACTATAAAACCCTCTTCATTTGTGTATCCGTCATCGACCGGATATTAACTTTTATATATATATATATATATATATATGTATATGATTTATAGTTAATAAGCATCTATGTTTTTTAAATTGTAGTTAATACGTAATTTGAGATAATTGGTTTTGGATCTTTCAATACATGTGGTATAAGAAGAGCATCCTGAAGAACTATAACATCCGTCAACCGTCGCTAACCACTCTCATCTCGTTAACACATATATAAAACAAACCCCTAGAACGTTTGTTGCAATGTCATTCTCTCTTGTCCTATAACTATGTTTTTCTTCAACTTCAACTAGACACTTTATATATGTTCCGTCTAAAACTCATAAACAAATCTAACCTATTTCCATCTTTTATTGGTATATATATCGAGCACTTGTTAGGGTTTCTTAAGCAAGCGTGTGTGCAATCGTATGTCTACATTTTAAAATCAATCAAAATGCTTCCTAATTGTTTATACCGAATGATGAAATTGGCATATGATGACGCGATTTTTTAATATCGTGATAAATAATAAGGAGAAAAATGACAACTTGTTCATCAATATTCACATTCCTACATGGTTTCAGACCTCTTAATATTTCAAGCATATGACAAAACATTGTAAACATATTCGATACATCCTAATTTGTGACATAGACATGGTGTCACTTTCACATTTGAAGAAAAAAATGTTTAAAACATTGTCTATCTCTACGGGTTTTGAACATCATTGATATCGGCTAAAATACATATAATTTACATCCAAATCCCATTCTTTTAATGCATTTTTAAAATGAATTGGGTTTAGTTATGGCATGATTTATTATAAAATATGTGATAAGGCTCTCCGCTCTCGGAAGAAGAGATGGAGAAGAGTGGTGAAATTGAGAAAAGTTGACAACCTTAACATATCTTCACTCTTTTGGTCGTATGTCACTCATACGAACTCGGATTAAGGTGATTTAAGCGACAATAAAAATTAGACTCATAGAGCTACAATTTTATCCTATTAAGGAGTTTAAATTCCATGAATTCTTTTCAACATGAGCCACTTTGCTTCGCGGCACGAGGTCAAGCCGACAATATACCTATAAATTCTTTTTTTGAACCCTAATTCAGAAGGAGACCATATTTTTCTCTAGGGCGTTGTACCAGAGCCCTAAGGGGTAATTTTGGTTAATAAAGGGTAAAATTTTGGAGGGAACTAAGCCAAAAAGTCTTATTTCTTACCGAATATGCATTAGGATCGAAGACATGAAACTACATCTTCTACGGGTTTGATTTGATTCATCATCATGTGTCAACAAGGGTGCATGAACTCTACCCTTTTTTGTTTTTGATGTCTTATAACTTGTCTATGAGTTACTCTTACATTCACTTGGATAATTTGAACCAAGGACTAGATTTGATCCATCTTATGGATTATTTGATGTTTTATTGAACAATTTTTCATTTTTCCAATTAAGGATCCTAAAAGCTTCTACCTTTAACTTTTGCTTGTTTGGTTTGTTGATTGCATATATTTATTGATCACAAAAGTATCGTAATTGTGTGTTTTCTTCTACTTTTCGCTTAGGTGACACACTAGACAACTCACTAGAGATAGAAGTTGAAATGGAACTCTAATAACCTAGTTAATTATTTAAATGACTAATTCTTGTAACATAAGTTTTAGGATTAGGGGTGATGACACATCAGGTCCCATATTTGAAGGTAATTAGAGATGTATTGATTCATAGGCTTAGAGATGGGAATCCAATGAACCATGTTTTAGCATTTCGATAGATTGAACGAAACTTAATTAATCAACGTCCAGGGATGTCATCAGTAGTCGGGTTTTACTAATCAGATCTAAGTTTAAGGGGACATGAGTCTAAGTGAGTTACATCTTCAATATTGTTCTAAATCTTCTTTCCTGTTAATTAGTTGTTTTATTTTGTTAGTTAATTATAAAATCATACTTTCTTTTAAGTAAAATCTAATAGGTTGATAATAGTGATTTATTTGAATTAGTTTCACCGTCCCTTGTGAAGACGATACTCGGACTTATCATTGCTATACAGCTACATGGTCAGGTCATACTTGCATGTTGTATGGTAGTAACCTTTAATATTTCTAGACTTAAAATTTTATAACATAATTTTACAGATCAATTGCTAACAAGAGGACTACAACAGTGTGCAAAACCACACTCCACCGTGTCAAGATCAACTACATTTGTTGTTGTCTATGATCGCGTGTTATCAAACTAAGCCAGTACGTTTTCCTATTCATACAAATTCATATCATATTAAAGAAAATTAAAAATCTGTCGCACATTTTGTCAACTGATACATTATGTCACACATAGAGAAGAAATAAAAAAGCAAACTTGAGCATGACAGATTTGATGGACAACAGGCATGAAAGCAGGTCATATTCAATATAATTAAGAATTTTCACATATTACAAAATATCAATCGTGAATGACAAGTGCAAAACCAAACTTGAGCATGACATATTCGATAGACAGCAGTCAGCAGGCATGGAAGCTTGCCAAATTCAAGATAATTTAACAATTTCTTACTTATTTTTTATCTGTCGATTATTGCATTACGTACGTTACACATTGAGAATAAATAAAAAACAAACTTGAGAATGGCATATTCTATAGATAACAACATTAGAAAACACATAGGCTAGACATAAGTAGACATGGAAGCATGTCTGGTTGATAAACAAATAAGAAAAATTGACAGAAAGATAGGACACTCACATGAGGAGAAACTTGCCGGAGGAGGGGACTCAACTGACTAGGAGCTGAGACGAGATTCTAGCATAAAACAAAAAAATGACACATAGTTAGGGATGACAAAAAAACCCCGATCACGACAAGAAATCCAAAACCCGATACTTTGGGATGAGCATTGAGACGAGTAAAAGGTCATGAGACCGGGTATGAGTTTTTTTTAAATCATGGGTTTGGGACGGTTATGGTTGTATCCAATACAAATCAAATTACCCGACCCTGAGCCGTTTATATTTTTATAATTCTATTACTAATATGTTGTGGTTTTAAAGTTTGATCTTAATATTATTAAAATTAAAAGTTGACTTTGTTTACAATACTAGTAATGAAGTAATATGTATGACATAAAAAACTTTGGGATTAGTCATATATATTTGAATTATTAGGTCTAATAGTCCATTGTATTTGTTTATACATACAATTGTAGACCATCCACTTAGAAAAAGATCAACATCTGAAACTAATAATGTTGGATAATAGAGTAATGAAGATTAGTAATACTATTTTTACTAACTGACTAAGATCATTAATTGATTGGGATACCTAATACTTGCAAACATGATGTTTATTTAGTAACCCGGTACCCGAAGAACTGTTCACGTACGAGACATGGTTTTATAATCAGGTATAGGACTAAGATCACCAATACCCTGCCCATTACCATCCTTACACATAGTTAGGAACAACAAACCATTAACGAGAAAGAGAGAAAGGAGACTCACCCAAGACAACCAATGAATGATCAATAGCTGACATATATGAGGACTGGAGGACAATGAAACGTCATGGAGGCTAGAGGAAGATGAAATCGTGAGGGAGTCTCAAAGACAATGAAACGGAGAAATTTAGGCTAAAGAGACTTTTTCAGGGTAATATGGTAAACTTCCACATTTCATCATTCAAAATATTTCTAATTCCCCCATCTACCCATGAATATACTTTCTCTCCCCTCGTGGAAACTTTTTGTATGTAATTATTTGAGTTCCTTTATTAAAACTAAACCAAACATAAAAATCCTTGGAATTGGATTCTCATTCCTATAAATTCCTAAGGATTTCTGCCAATCAAATAGACGCTTAGAGGGTGTTTGGTTGGCTGGTTGTTTTTCAATGGAATTGGAATCCATTAAGGAATTGGAATTTGAAGGATTTAGAATTGGAATCTAAATCCTTAGCTCACATGTTT
>JAUEJL010090423.1:0-14300 GCA_032274825.1 Drosophyllum lusitanicum
TTCACTACACATTATTATTTAATTTGTGTTAGAATTATTATCTAATTTCAAACTTTTAATCCACTACATTAATTTAGAAATAAATATTCAAGTTCTTTTTCATCATCAAAAGTTATTATATGATAAAAATCTTACTGTAATTAAATTTTACATTACTTTTAAAGTTGTCATCAATTACCTTTATATATCAACTAATTTTAATATAAAATTCTTTTAGCTTTTGAGAAAGTCTCATATTGAGTTTTTCTTTCATCGGTACAAAACAATTATATATTTAAATAAACAAAAATAAAATAACTATTTTATGATTACCCGTGTATTTATACGGACATTTAAACTAGTTTTAGAATAATAAAACTAAGAATTTGAATGAATATGATATTTTGAAATATTATAGGGCAAATTGCATGAAAATACAATGCACTTTGTCTTAGTTACTATTATATACAACCAACTTTAAATTTTTAAAAATAATACTATTAACTTTTGTAATCTTTTCATTATATGCAAACAGCTTTTTTATGTGTCTATTGGTTAGTTACCATTGTATACAATAAACCTTGTCATAACTTTCATAGTATACAAAAGTTACATATAATGTGAGTATTATGAAAGTTGGTTGTATTATTTTTAAAAAATAAATTTGATTGTATAAAATGGTAACTAAGATAAAGTTCATGTGTTTTAATGCAATTTCCCCAATATTATAAAGGGTAAATATGATATTTGTAAATTAAGATAAGCATATACATTATTTTAAAGTTTATAAAGGGCATATATTAAATTTGAATCCAATTTTGACTAAAAAAATCAAAATTAGATTTTAATTTTTATTAAAATGGATGGTTAAGATTTGATCATAAAAAAATTCATCTAAATTCAATGGCTAAGATTATCAAATAGATTTTATTAAAGTTAATCTTTTATTTATATTAGAAGATATTTAGTTCAATTTTTTAGTCATTTAATTTTTTTAAATAAAATAAGATTACTATTTTACCGTTAATACTAAAATAAAATAGAAACCATTTACTAAGTTAAATAAGGTCAATAGATGTGCATATATCATCTTAACATTTTATATTGGTTTAATTAAAAGAAATCAATATAAAAGATCTCTTTTAACATTGTTTAATCATTCGTATATTTTTATTAGTAACACATTGATTACTAATAGGCATATAAATTAAATGATCTTATCTTAATAATTAATTAAAAAACACTGTAACTTATTTATTTTTATTTATTTAATAAAAGAGTAATATACACAATAACTATATGTGTTTCATTTCTAAAATAATTACTAAAATAAATAAATATTATTCGGAAAATTAAAATAAAAAATGACGAATTTAATTATCCGCTAATTTGCTCGGGTGTCTGCTAGTACAATACAATAATTAAGAAAACTAGCTCCTTTGGTAATATAGAGGTAGTCATAACAAACTAAATAATTTCATTTACTATGACAATTTAGCCGATATTTTTGTAAAAATGTGGTAAGAGATCTTAATTACTTTTTTACACTTACTAAAAAAATATAGGTAAGAAGTATTAGAATTTAGAAATGGGTTTGTATTACAAGAAAGCTGATACATCAACACTACATAAAAATAACAGTTATCCTCGTTAAAAGTTAAAAACTCATCGCTGAAAACTTTAGAAATAGGTTGTAATGATGACCACTATATACATTGGTGAGAGGATTAAAGGAGATCACTACCATAATTAGTGAAAAGGTTGTTGTTGATATCCTTCATCTAAGATAGAAGATTGTAAAAGAGAACTTGTTAATTAAAACAGATCGATTTAGTATTTATTTTCATGCATGGCGTAACGGTTGCATCTGTGTGCACAGTTGAAGCCGACCAATTAATTTGCCTAAAGTGTTGCCGTAGCTAGCTAGGGCAAGCTCTCTTTAGCAAAAATTTTATGTATAAAGAAGCAAACGTATCGTCCCTATAATCCCTCTTTGAGTTTATAAGTCATATATGGGATTACTTTAATACAATTTCTTTGCTGCAATTTTCATTCAAAATACCCAATTAAGCGTAGATATCCATTCAGTTTAACTTCATTTTGGATAAATCTTAGTTCGTTAAGAAGTTCTGATCAATGAAAACTTAAAACAACTTATATTTTTTTTATATAATTATATATATGCATGTGTATGAATTATTAATTAAAAAAATCACTTTTCACTAATTAATTTTTCATCCGAAATATATATATCATCACTTTATTTATTTAGATTAGTGCAAATTGATATTTAAATAAATGTACTTTTGATTTAATATTATATAATATTAAGATATGAAAATAATGTTGCGCTCGTGTTTTCATGTATAGTGCTTGCTAGGTTGTCCAATATTACATGGACGGATATCACCATTTTCTTACTTCGACCGACGTGGCCCGACACGCACGTGAAAACCATCTGCTTCTTGACACGTGGTCTAATTGGATTTCGATTGAATTTACACAAACAAATCTACGTGGCACATTACGTTGATACCTTAAGCATCTTCAACAATATCGTGTGATGATTAGTTTAAAACGGGATATTAACGATAAAATTAAGTGATTACTCGTGATTGCTTTACTAGAATGGGTTTGTACGTGTAGACCCATAAAATAAGGGTTTGTGAAAACGAACATTAGAGTATGAAATCTTAGGCTGCTCTTAGCGAGACGGGGATGACATAGTCGACATCCACCGACCGACAAGAAAAGCTAAGATGTGATTGCGAGGCGGGAAACAAGGTGACAGGGAGAGTTTGCGCTAGAGAGTAGTGTGATATCGAGCCAGGTTTTTGTTGAAAGAAAGTTTGCAGGATGGGGTAGCAATTTGGTAGCGACTAGCGGGATGGGTGACAAATTGGCTCCTCACATCCTACTCTTTGTGCTCTTATTAAAAAAAGTAAACAAGAAAGGTTTTTATTGAAAAAAAGCAAGATTTTTTTAATAATGTAAGTATGATTTTACTAAAAGTGAGCAAAAAAAACAATCAACAAGTAAAAGCATGTCACATCAATAAGAGCACTTGCAATGGGTGCTCTGATGCACTAAAACAAGGCAAATTTGTTTATAGCGAGCATGCCACCTCATTACTACCATTGCAACTAGCACGTTCTTCACTCGTGAAACTGTAGTGATGGTAAAAAAACCGAAACTAGCGGGAAAAACCGAAAACCGACATAACCGGAGTGAGTTCGGGGACGGAGACCGGGAAAACCCGATTAATTTTTACTGGGACGGCGTCTTGTTTGGTGATTCCACCCAATACCTGAGAACTATTTAATACTAATTATTAATATATTTATATAGACAAAATTAATTTTAAATAGAAAATATATATATTTTATTATTACTCGTTGTCGTTTATAGGCGTTGTTTGGTTTTGATATTTTGGATGTATTTAGACTCTTTAGGACTTTAATTTCATTTCAGATATGTTTGTACTCGATAATGTTGTATAGTTTTAGTATAATCGTTTTTAGAACTCGTGGCAAAATCTTAATGGTTACGGGGATACTCGTTTCAACACGGTTTTCCCTTCCCCCTCTCTCTCTTTTTCTTCCTCTCTTTTCAAAAGCTCAAGAACACATCAAATTTATTATTTCATTGAAAATTTATTGCGATTTCACTTTAGTCCATTGTACTTTCAAGCTTATGAACATTCAAGTCGTCCATGTTTTTCCTTTCCAATGTCAAACTCGCATTCCATACTCGTCGCGTCGATAATAATTGGATTAGGTTCAATAAACTTTTCTAATCAAACTTGGTTAGGGCTCCAGATCGAGCATTTGCTTTAATGTATACAGTCTAACTATTACCATGACCGCTTTCTTGCCGCTCTTAATCATACCTGATTGAAATCTCATGAGACTAGAACCCGACATTCCTTATGGACATTACCGGATAGGCTATCCGGTGGTTGAGTTACATTTTTATCAAACGAAAGTGGTTTTTTTTTCTTTCTTAATTTATGTAGTGAAGTTTAAAAAAGGCCATGGATAAGCACACTCAAGGAGCTACAGGTTAAGCAGCATCGGGAAAAGTGTGTAGTTATGGGCCATTAATTGTCGAGTCCCCAGCGTCTATGGATTATGTCTCTATGTAATTTCGTCGAACACCTTGTCTACAATCTCAGTAACCAAAAATATACGAAAGGCAAATTCCGTGAATCAAGTGATTAAACAACAAAGATACAGCTCATAGTATGAATCAGGATGTACCTGTGACTTTACTATCTGTGGAGGCTTTGTAATTGTAGGGGACCCGATTCAAATTCAACCCCCCCCCCCCCCCCCTTATCCTCTTTCTGTATGATCATGATTCGGTCACCATCGCTCGAAATTAAGTTTTCTGTTTTCTATCATCAAAGAGGCTTCTGGAAGTAGCAGATGAGATCCCATACGTATAGATGTCAATTAAAATCACAGGATTTTTCAGCCAATGATGACGTTGTCGTCCATGAATACAAAATGACTTTGCATCATTGCGCCCCTATAGACACTATAAGACGATGAGTAGTGATAATCTATCTCTATCTTACCCAAATGTCATATAAGCGTCGCATCATTCTTTTTTCTCCTTTTCTCTCCCTTACCTGAAACTCAATTATAGCCTAACCTAAACAACTCAATATTTTTCCTTCCCCTACTCTCTCTTACATAACCAAAAAAAATTGTGCAGGTGAGGTCGGGTTGGTGAAACCGACCCCCTAACCCGAAGGTGGGGCGTAGTGGTCAACCCAAAGGAACCCGAGAAGCCCGATCATCTACCCAAAGCATTCAAAACTCCCGCTAGATTTGACCTAAGTGTGTTAACGAGTGATGTGACATGTATGTAAGAGAGTGTGAAGTACAATTAATAACACCATACAATTTAGAATAGAGGCCGGGGTCATGAAATCTGGAGGTCTAGATACCACACTCTAATATGTCTTTAATTTTGAGTTGCGTAATTTACCATGTTCATGACCATAAACCAATCAGTTAATTGAGATATGTAATCTGTTAGCTATAATTGTAAAATTTATACTTGTTAATACAATGATGTCGTAATGTATATTCACTCTTTTAATGTGTTTTGTTAACTATTTAATAGTTTAATACATGAAGCTTACATTTAGCATTTTATAATAAGATTTATTGTTTGTTAGAGTAATTGTAGAAAGTGGTAAATATGTTGAAGATTGTTCTGGTTTTTACAGAGAACATACAAAACGATCTTGTTGTTTCTTTCTCTTTAATAATCCTCATATATATTTGGGAGCGTTTTTCTTTGGATTATGCCAAATTAATCATTATGATACCTAGCAGATCGAGGGACGAATAATTACTTTCAAAAAATATTTCATATGATCAAACAATTATTCAAATTGATTCTCTATTTAAGATGTATTTTCTTTCAACAAGTTAAATTGCTCAAAAATGATGTATATGTCTATAACATGTGAATAGTACACCAAATATTTCACCTTTTATCCAATTAAACAAAGTTAAAGTATAAATCAAATCAACTTATTTACTTATAGAAGAATGTTCAATATAGTCTATACTTAATTCATAGTTCTAAGAGACTAATTTTAGCCTTTGGATCAATGACATCAATAGTCCAGATTGCATTTTAAAATTTTAGGCGAAGTGGCATTTTCGTAATTCACATGTGATGCTTTTACAAATCACATGTGATTGTATACTAAATCACCTGTGATTGAATATTAAAATTTTAGGACTATGTTTTTTGCATTGACTATATTGAACATTCTTCTTTACTTATAATATAAATCGAATCACTTCATTTATTATTAAAAAAGGACTCGAGATTGTCCCATTGGTCCAAGACAGTGTTTAGGATTGTAATATGAATTTTGCTTTAAAAAAACATTTTTTTTAAAACGCATCACACATTGTACTTCTATAAGAGTTACAATTATAAAAGTGTAACAATGTTTTTTATGTACTAATATGATACCTACAGCTTTTCTTTTAGTCATATAATCATTGATGTTTTAACTTATCTATCGCTATGGTACGTGGTGACGTTTTTTTTATGAACTCACCGGAATATGTAGAATCTTGCCGGATTGTAGAGATACTCGTCAGAAAATGGTGTTTATTATGCTAAAGGGGATGTCGGTGGAATGTCATGTTGTTCGGTATAAGTTTTTAAAAAAAATCGTAAGTAAAACTCACCGAATATAATGGAGCGTCGTTGAAATTAGTGGTGGCTTATCAGAAATAATGGTGTTCTTCACTTTGAAGCTGATAGAATTTGCTTTCTCAAAGAAATTAGTTGAAAGATAATAAAATCCTCGTAAAGAACATTAAATCGAGTGAAGAGGAGTCGTCGGAATGTTTGTCGTCAAAGAAGAGGAGTGGAGATAGCAAGTCACCGGCAACCAGCTAAATCATAGCAGTGCTTGTTTTGATACACTATACTATGTACCACATCAATGCTTGTTTTTGGGCATCTATGGATGAGCAAAGGATGTTTTACTAGGATGGCAAAAGAAAAAAAAGGTTCTATATCCTTCTATAAAATCTTTTTACTTATTCTCCTACTCGCAAAATCAACACGTGTTAAAGTCAATAATGGAGAAGATGAAAAAAGAGACATACCGGATTACACATATCATCTTGTGACACTCCTACTAATGAAGTAGAAAAAAATATAATTTTTCTAAAGGAAATCCTTACTTCGTCCAAGTGAGTTATGGTACTAAACAAAGTTACCAAGTTCAGTGTACTATACTACACTTTCGAGTTTCGATATTTTACTATTTTAGGGTAGAATTCAACTTAGTTTACCGGGTTCAAGATACTAGATTACATTTTGTCCTTTCACATAAGCTAATGGTTTTCATTTTAATTGTAACCTACTAATCTGGTTAACAAAACCCTTTTGTTGCAAATTGTGATTCAAGTCCTTTCTTGATATATATATACACACACATATATTGGCAAATTTAGACATTAAGATTACCGTTCTCGACAATTTGTCCGATCTTAATACAAATTTAATCTTATCTTCCCCCACAAAGCAATTAAGGAGACATTTTACTAAAAAAAAAAAGTTGTGGGCAAACTTTTGAAGCCTTTTTCTTTTTAGCTAATTAAATTTTCAGTTCAGTTGTTAGAGATACGACGTAACAGAAATCACACTCAAGCTAGGTAAACGCATCAAAATTGGTGCCTATAGGAAAGACTTGCATATTTATCGATAGAAGAAAGTAAGAAGAAAGATAATCATCCATATATCCGGTTTGACTCATGTACTACAGAAACTTGACCAAGGAATGGACAACTACTAGCATGTACAAAAAACTATGGCAATACCACAACCTTATATTATCATACAAAGGGATCATATGTAGGTTCAATTTAAAAAATATGTTGCGACATAATAAAAATTAATTGAATAAAATTAAAAGTTGGACAGGAAATTTACTCTCATTTACCTTAAATGTTGAGTTGACGGATGGGCGTTTCTCTCCTGAGTTGGAGTTCACATCAAAACTGTCAGAGGGCGGGCTTGCAGGGTCGGATATGAACCGGTGAAATAGATAGCAATCAACGAAGTTCAAGTAAGCAAACACATTCTATATGAGGAGTGTGAGGAAACATGTCAACAGGTTGTATGCTTTTTAGTCTATAACATCCCTGTAGTTTTTGCTCCACCTGTGCACAAAGACGGTCATAGTTGAAATAGATGTGGCATTTTCAACCCATTTATATGTAAACAGGCTAGTTCGGGTTTTATTAAGTTGATAACTGGTCAAAGAGTAAAATTTTAAATAGTAGAAAAAATTCCAGGCTAGTGAAATTTTCTTTTAGAAGTTACTTAGTTACCTGTTACTTTATGTTAACTTTAAAAAAAAAAACACCCGATAGTAACCAAGTTTCATAACTATTTGATTTAGGTCACTCGGTCTTAACCAAGATTTTCAGAACAAGGGAACAAGATCAAAACTTGGGTGCTTTTTGCTGGCGAAAAAAAGGTTTGAGTGAGAAACTTTAATGGAACACTTTTAAGTTTTAAGACTTGGTTACTATTAGGTGACTTTTCCCCTTTATTGTATAATAAATAATATTATTATTTTAAAGATGAAGTTTTTTCATCATATTTAGTAGATTAAGTTTTTACATCTAAAAATTCCGGACAAAAAGTGTTGGTACCTGGTTTGACCACCACAAATTGGGATCTTTTTGACCTATTACCCGACCCGCACGTAATCAATCTCTAGTTCAAATACAAGTACAAGGAGAAGAGCAATTTTGTTGTAAGTAGTACTCACCGAACCATGACAAAGATAATCAAGGTCGCGTGCACATGTGGCTGGGTTACATGATACATACACAATCCGTGGTGCCTTCAGTTTTAACAAGTATTTAATCAAGTTAGTATGCATGCCTGGTCGGTTGGGATCTGCATAATTCAGAAAAGTTAAAAAACATACAGTAGTTGTTAGACTGAAGAGAAACCGATGTATAAAACATGGTAAATATTGTTTACCAATCACATCACTGGTTATGGTTAAATCCAAAGGTGGCAAAAAAGGCAAGTTGGGTAATCATTTAAAACAGGTTGGGCCAACCCACAAACACATTTTTATCCGGTTCTTTTACTTTTAAATATATAATGTTCTAAGTAGAGCAATTTAATTTTCTATTATGTTAAAAATTATTTAGATTAAGATATGCCTATTATGATCAAACATAGCAAGAATCGACCCTTTTATAAGGAAATGGGTCAAAATTGCCACCTTTAATAAAACGTGACTTTATCAGACTACGCCAATGTATGTGTCTCTATAGTGGTGTGTTTATATATCAGCGATTAAACTTGGTTCAAAAAACCTGATGTTGCTGATTTTACGTCTCTTGTAGGATACCAAATGCCCTTGTAGTTTGTTTTCATTAAACATCTTATGCTTCGGATAGAAAAAACGTAGATACAAAGGGATTCCATAATCACGAAATACCCCACCACTTGCTAATATTGAAGTGAGTCAACTAGAGATGACAATTTTGGCCCATTTACTTATGAATGGGCTGATTTGGTTTAAGTAATATCTAAAATGGGTTGAATAGATTAAATAAAAACATAAAAGAGAGAAGCAGGTGAGATGGATCTGAACTCTGAAGTCACCCAAGTGTATTCAACACATACAACCTCTAGAACCACTTTTAAAATTTTATGATTATTATTGTAGGGTCATTATTAACACATTAATTACTTATAAAAATT
The DNA here is from genome assembly GCA_032274825.1 of Drosophyllum lusitanicum. Lineage (NCBI taxonomy): Eukaryota > Viridiplantae > Streptophyta > Magnoliopsida > Caryophyllales > Drosophyllaceae > Drosophyllum > Drosophyllum lusitanicum. The sequence continues at coordinate 9,259 of JAUEJL010090423.1, forward strand.
GAACACGGTGTTTGCAGGACAGCCCATCCCGGTTAGGGTATGTTTTGAACCCATACCGAAAAGATTACCCCGTTTGAACCGACCTGTTACACCAACCCACCCGTGATGCCACCTCTAGTGACAGCCATCATGCAAAATTGCAAAGTAGTACTTCTTAGTTGAGTCAAGCAAAGTAATTTTTCATGTACTCGAGGGGACAACCTGATATGACGATGTCTGGTTTCGAGAAATCATTCCCAAAACTTTCACTAATTTTATTGAGATCCCCTTGGATGAATGTTGCATTGTGGACACCATTCAGCTTGGCATTCCGACGAGCATCAGAGATGGCTTCAGCAACTACTTCGTAACCATAAACATGTTTTACCCTGAAATAGAACACCCAAAGGAAGAAACATATTCAGATGTATAAATGTATTCAGAATTGTTAGCCTAAATCTTGATCCATTTACTTACGAATGGGTCAATTCGGGTTCTGATTTGTCTCAAACAGATTGAAGGTAACCCAAAGTCTATTCTAATGCATATAGCCTTCTATATGCGCAACACTATTGACTATTCATCACACCAAATTTTCACAAGTCACATATTCGTTAAAATATAACATAAAAAGTAACAACTAATTTGTAAAAGTTTATAGTTAAAAAATCTAACTGAGACCTTTAAAATGAGTACCGTTTTAAATTATGTTTTTCATAAACATAATCTTTTTAACTAGTAAGTTAATTAATTTTTAAAATAACTAGGCAAATATAGAACTTAAGTTCACTGAAAAAAGTTGATGCTAAAATCCGGTCTAAAAATTTGGTGCGTAGGTTGGAGTTGAAATAAATTTGGTGCAAGGAATATGCTCTTGTTGCATCAAGATGACGCAAGTACGTGATGCATACGTCAAAGATGCTCTAACAATATTGCTTTTGAAATCACAATTAATACATTAACTACTTAAGAAAAAATAAACCGTGGATTAAAAAAGGTGTCACGGGTAAACCCCAACCAGACCCTCCAGTTGCCACCACTAAAAAAATGATCAGTTTCGACGCTAACCCATTTTGGCTCATTACCCAACCCGCCTATCTTGCGACCTCCAATATGACCTAAAAGAGATGAGTGGTTATACTTTTTGGCTAGTGTAAGACCAATGGTTCCAGTCCCACAAAATAGGTCAAGAACAATTTCTGAGCCATCTCCTTTGAGATCAGCACAATCTTCTACTAGCTTGTACAATATCTCAGCCTACACCACAATGTAGTCATTGTTTCTATTCAGATGGTATTAAGTACAAAGAATCAGAAGGCCAAGAAAGCCATCAAGAAATTATTTGCAGTTGCATTTAATCTCTATAATGATACGTACTTGGTGCGCGTTTGTCTGGAAGAAAGAGTTGGCAGAAATTTCAAATGCTAATCCTCTTAAGATCTCTGTGATTGTAGGTTTCCCGTATAGTGTGTACTCTTCCTCTCCAACAGATGTGTTACCAACAGAAGTATTTATATTGTTCATGATGCTTACCTGTCCCCCAAAATTGTGAAAAGAAAAGTGGAAACATAAAAGATTAACTCATAAGTTCCCCAGAGTATTTATATTTGATATGATTTTTTAACACTATTGAATCTAAACATGCAATGTTTTCCACTGAATGCTTAGTTCTGCGAAAATAGGTCAGAAATTGGTTGCTCTGTATTCACTTTGAGCACTACCAAGAATGAAAAACTTTCATAGCTATTCAGTCAGTCCTTTAATAAAAACTCTACTTATATTCACCAGGTAGAGCAGCTTTCAGTAATGGGCAAATATCAGAATATACACTGAACATGTTCTGAGAAGTTCTTTAAGAAAACTAACATAAAATATGTTACCATTACATACCACTTCTGGGAAAACAGCAAGTTTGTCAACAAGGGGCTTCAAAAGCTCTGGCTTGTAGGAAGATGTCACAAAATTAACCATGAGCTGAGGGAGCTGAGTTTCGACATCTCTGGTAAAAGAATTAGACTTGTAACTTGACATATATTAGGACCAATCTTTATACCTAAGTATGTGTAGAAGAAAAGATATTACAGTATTATATAAACAAATAGCAATATCCGCTAGTGACACGCCTCACAACCATGTAGATATGATGACATGGAGAATTATCATTTGGAGCAGAAACAAAGTTGCTGTATGCATTTATGACCATATTACATCTAAGGTAACTATATTGTAAAGTGATATCAACAGGGATATGCATTTATGATCATATTATGTCTAAGCCTCTAAGGTGACTCTAAAGTAAAGTGATGCCAATTAGAAAATTAAGCGATATTAGTACCTTCCGCTTCTTATTGTTAGGTGCTTCATAAATCCAGTATGAGAATGGCAATCATATGGTGACAATCCTAGTTCTGGATCCCTCCAGCAATCTTGCACGGCTGCAAGAACCTATACATCAGAAATGCAACTTAAAAAGAACGTATGGTAAAGAATTTGACAATACAAAGATTATGAAGTTAGTACATTCATTTAGCTCTAGAATAGTTTCTTAGTTGTACTGTCTTACTTCTCCATTGCTTAAGTAGCAACTGTTGCTTGGTTCCAGTAATAGTTTACAATTCAGGAAGAAGGTCTAGTTAGTAGCCTGTTTACTGAAATGCAAAGATTTGTCTCCAAAAGTGACAATATACATTTTTCGCTTAGGCAAAAGGATGCTTTTTAAAGAATATATAAATGATAGAAGTGATTGAATACTATATAGGGGAAGAGCATTCCCAAGTAACTTGTCAATTAGTATCATATCGTCCATATCCAACAAATTGCTATCAATTCATTTGATGGGTCCATAGACAATGCTCTAAATTGTTTGGACATGAAGTATATTAAATGAAAATAACTAGTACAGACAAAAGTGGTTGGCTGCATTTGAGAGGTTAGCCGTCTCTCCAAAAGCCCTAGAAGGCTAGAACCAAATAAGAATAATCTCACAAAATAATTTTTCCGTATCTCCAGGGAATACATTATTTCATATTACTAAACCCTAATTATTAAGAGCCAAGGCCCACCCACAAGTCTTGCATTTAGTTGAACTCCCCTCATTATAATAATATATATCTTGTATCTTCAAAATTACATATTGATCTTCCATAATCGCATTTAGAATATTACATTGTCTATGAGCATTGGTAGTCACATTTTAAAGTACTCACATAAGTAGGCATAATAAAGTTGAAAGATGAACTTGTGATCGTATCAAAAACCTCATAAAATACAAAATATTATACCTTATTTGCCGGTTCACTTTGTAAAAAGCACTTGTCAACATTTAACACCTTATCAAAAAAACCAGGAGCATGTAATCCCAAAGCATAGACATTACAGTCTTCTCTTTTCTCTATCAATTGTTCTTTGGGCAGCCATCTTTTGGGACCAAAGGAAAATTCCATCTGCATAATCAACCAAACATTTGTTCAACATTTCTTCTCTCCAACAGGATTATACACACACGCAAGAAAGCACGCATGCACCAACAGAGCAATCTGTGAGCAACATAGTAGATTTGAAACAAGTTTGAAACAAAATTTAAAGGTGGCATAAGGAGGTCAGATAGATTGGGTAATGGGTTAAAAGTCAAAACAGTGAGGGTTAAAATTGGTCATTTTTAATAAAGGGTTGAGACAAACCAAGTTGAATTGGGACACTTTTTGTCCATATAGATTATTCATAAAATAAATTGTGATTGCAAAAATAGTATTATCACAGTAATAATATAGATCTTCGGATAAAATTAACTTGAAGGTTATGCATTATAAATAGACATTGTATGAATTTCAAGCCATTTGACCTGTTTGAGATATAAACAAGTCTCAAATCGACCCATTCATAAGTAAATGGGTAAATTGCCACCACTGTGAAAACTGAAAACCAAATACATAAATGTGGGCACCCAGCTTCTAGTCCTTACTGACCTTGTTTCTGTAGTGAAATTGCATATCACAGGGAACAATGGGCTTCATTACATTCGCAAACTCCGGGTCTCTATATGAGAACTTTCCAACATGTACCACTAAGTCTCGAACTTGTTCTTCCTTAGCTCTGACCTGAGCCTCGTATAATAGGTTTTGCGTCCTACAACCTCCACAATGTAGAGCATATTCACATGGTGCTTCCACCATATCTCTATGAGGACTTAGTGTCTTCACTTTAGTCACCTGCACTTATAACAAGCCCATACAACATCATACTTCAAAATTTACATGAAGAAATGCCACATGATCCAACACAACTATCCTTGCATTATTTTATAATCAGATTTATTCATTGTTAAAGAATAACTTATCAGGGAGGCCGCAAGAAATGCAATGTGAAGTTCACTCTTTACGACGTATGCAACATACTTCCTTTGACCAGTTAATGCAACATGCTATACACTTTGTAACCATTAAATGCAAAAGTTTTCATACTTCTGTATGCGATGGTGAGTATGTAGCATAAAATTCTTTAAGTGAAATTTACGTGGTACAATGCATTTTCTAGTTGTCTGTGCAAACATTTAAGCCAGATCATTTTCAAATATCTTTAGGCTTGTAAGTTCAAAGTTGTATGCAACATTTTGTCAAACACCTTATAAAGAAACTTGCTAACAAACATTTCTAAAGGGTGAAGACCTAGTAATTGCAGTCATATCCGCTATTACAGAGGCATAAGATTGATTTAATGTCATCTAAAAACCCTACAAAGATTGTTTTGTAGCCCTCATCAGTCCAGGAGAATGGCAAATGCACTAATGATAACCACAACTTCAAAAGATCATGACTTTTGAACTGTTTGGAGTTAAGGAGTCTACTTTATATGGACAGAAAGCCCACGACAAGACGAGTTTTTTGTAAACAGCCTACAACGCTTGGGCCCACCTTACGGGGGCCAAATCTAGCATTTAGACCCTCAGTTCTGAACATAGTTGTCAATAGCGAATAGCGGTAAATAGCGATGGCCTACCTATATGCTACGTAGCGAATAGCGGTAAATAGCGGCCGCTATTTCGTATTTAGCGATAGCCTTCTAAA
>JAUEJL010090434.1:0-14300 GCA_032274825.1 Drosophyllum lusitanicum
CCAAGATGATTGTTGTTTAGTTTTGTGAATGGATGTTATGATGATGATTGTAAATGCAATGTTTTATGTTCAATCTTGTTTAAAGGCTTCCGCAGCATGATTTTAAAAAAAATGGCTTAGGATTTTCCGGTGTTACATTTAATATAATTCTTATTGATATGAATCAAGAATTACATGTATGAGGAAGCGAAAATTTCAAATACAATAGGTGGCAACTAAAGTGTCTAACACATAGACAAGCTTCTCTAAAACAACTAATGTTTAAGAGGTCCAACACATGAACAAGTTTTTATACACTATTGCTAACTCTAAAAACTTGCTCTTGTTTAAAAGCTTGAAGCTTGTTCTTTGAAAAAGATTTTTCAGTGAGTGTAATTCCGGTGTATATGCATGTTAAGAATGCATATCTACTTATAGAAGTCTTGGCAGCAAGTTGGAAGTTGGGGCATCAAATGGTGTAATAAAGATAATATTAATTATAGGAGCAAGTTGGTGAAAAATAATATTATTTTATTTAAAAATAAAATAACTTTACTTTTCGAGTGAGAGATCATACATTTGCTAATATAGTAATATTATCTTCTATACCTCTGTACCTTGTAACACTAACATTCTCTTTTCATGTTAGTTTTTTAATTGACGGACATGTTTCTTCTGATTTGACCTTACCAAATATATAGTTGCCAATCATACTTGAGTAAATGAGCAAATCTTCAAGATCTTTTCTTCGAAAGTAACTTTAATCTTTTTAAAAGTAAAGTTCTTATACTTTTTGTCCTTTGGAGGTACAAACAGTGAAAATACTTTTACATATAGAAGATCTAAGGCATAACAAAACAACACATGTTCAGCCTTTGACTAAAAATTACATTATAAAATAGAGCGTATTGATGAATCAGTTAGGGCACAGATCATGACTTAGCTAGAAAAAATGTACTAAACTGACATAATAAATTGTCTCAGCCTAAACGTTGAAATGTTCAGTAGATCGTTGAAAGATGAACCGATGACAAAGATCGATCATGAAAAGCTCAGATGATAAAAATCAATCATGAAAAGTTCAGATGATAAAGATCGATCATGGAAAGTTCAGATGATAAAGATCGATCATGGATAGTTTAGATGATAAAGTAGATCATGGAATGTTCAGCTGATCAACTTGTTTGACTGAAAAGAATCTAAACTTTATCGACCTAGATATATCTATCAGAATATAACTAAGTGCTAAAAGGGTATACTTAGCTGAAAGGTTAGATGCTCAGCTGATCAAATGGTTGCTCAGCTGATCAAACTGACCGTTCGGTTGATTCTTGGAATCATTCGGCTGATCGGTTTCAGATGTTCAGCGAATGGTCTTCTGCACTTGTATTCTTCTCAGATGAACTTCAGAAATTAACAACACATGTTTAACTTCATTCAAAGTCGTTACTGAAGATCTGGTTTTGTTAACATCAAATCTTATGTATTTTAATGGATGGACTTGATTATTAGGTTGAAATGATTATCTCCCTAACAGAGAGACGAGGAAGGTTATGGTGGTGGCCGAAGGAAGACGACAGTGAACACGAAGACGGTGAAGGGCGATGGTTACGACAGTGTGGAGGTCAATGATGGTGATGTCGGTGACAATTTTGGTGGTGGCCAATTAGGGTAGTGACGACAGCGGAAGTAAAGTGTCGGTTGATGAGAGGAAGGCGACAGTTGATTGTTGGTTAGATAGGTCCTGATTTTGAAATCCCATACATTAGGGATTTAGAAATACCACACTTTGAAATCCAAATCCCTTCCTTCTTATTTTCTACCAAACATGAGATTTCAAAGGATTTGAAATACAAAATCTCTCGAAATTCCACGAACCAAAAGGAATAATGTCATGTTATTTTGAAAAGGATTTTTAAAAAATTAGTATTCAATTAGGTGTAAACATCTTAGGTAGCCGAGAGTATAAGAAACGATCACGGAAACAATTAGTGTGTGTAAACATCATGGGTGGCTATGGGTATAGTTACTAGTCCAATTCGCTATAAAGGAAATATACATTATTAATTACACTATAAAAATGATGTCGATTGTACACACTTTTTAGTCAATATTAATACACTTAAAAATATAAAAAATTACAATCTACATTTGAAAGTGTAAAAATTATAGTAAAAATCACATCTATTAGTGTGGATAAATTATCCAAATTTTCAAATTTCTAAGTGTGAAAAATTAGAAAATAATTTTAGAGTTACAAAAGTTCATGCTTCTAGTGTGAATTATTTATATCTATTTATTAAAAACTTTAAACATTTCAAAATGTGAACTTTTAAAATCAATTCTACACATTTATATATGTAGAGTTTTTTTCTTTTTCTAACAATTTATATTTAAACTATTTTTTAGAATTATAAGTCTGACAAGGTTTAAAAAATTTACACATTTTTTATAAAACATGAATAAATGACATATTTGTTATAGTAATTGTTAATTTCTTGTTAGTATTGATTCTATGTTGTTTAAAGTAGTTGATTTAACTTGGACTAGGCATTTACTTTATATCATCGATCTTGAGATGAGTTCATACGTCTATTAGTTTTTGAATCTTTAGATTGCTTTTCTTTAGGGGTGAGATCGGTTTAAAAACTGAACTAAACCAAAAAAAGTCCGGAGCGAACCAAAACCCAAAATCTATAAAAAAACAATAACCGAAGACCAGACCAACCAGTCCCGGTACGGGTTTGGTTCGGTTCATCAGTTTTCTCGGTCTATTGGTTGTGTTATACACTGACCAAACCAAACCGGATTGAAAAATGTCAGACCGGAGCAAAACCCGAAACTATAAAAAAACAAGGACAGAAGACAAGACCGACCAGGCCCGGTTAATTAGATTCGATTCGTTAGTTTTTTCGGTCTTTCGAGCCATATGTTCCTACTTTTCTGTTGTTTAATGTGATGTTTTATAAGTTCATTAGTATAAGTGATTTTGGGTTGCTAGACTTTTTATTTAAATTAATGTAGCTAATTGTGATTTATTTTGATTTTGCATGATAAATTGGCCTTATTTGAGTTATCATATATCATGTTGTTCACGATGTAAAAGTAACTCATGCATGAGCTGAATTTAATGGTTTGCTGAGTTGTTATAGTCATTGTATTATTAGTGAAACCATGATGATATAATAGGACTAGGCACAAGGGTAGATAATTGATGATTTTGGCAATGTTAAAGGGTTTTAATGTAAAATTTAGTCAACATTTACTTTAAGTCATCGTTTAGAGCTATCACATCACTAATCTTCACGTCATCATCACTAATACTTGTCAGTCATAACATGTATCACTATCATCACAGTACTGACTCACATATATTTATCTTAATTTTTATTGGCTAAAAAAATAACGAGCATGTAGGTTCGTTACCATCAACAAATCCATTGCATCACGAGGTGGTAACGAAACCTTGACAATGGCAAAAATGAGCAAAAACCTCGTTATCGATGTGGTGTTGCTCAATAACAAGCTCACCGCTAAATTATTGCGAATGCTTTTCGAAAAAATTGAAGTCTCTAGAACCCTTTTGTATCGACTGAAAGTGTATACCAATAGAGAAACAAAGAACATAAAGAGAGTATTCATTAAATATATTCTTATTAATTTGATTTTGATGTGCAACCTCTTAGTGTTATTAGGGATTTTTAACCTAATTTCTTGTCAATTGGAACTTGAATTCTTGAATTGAAGCTCTCAAAGGTTGGAGTTCATTACAAACTTAAGTTTCTAGTCTAATCTTGATGTTTACTTACATACATAGGTTGTTTAGTTTTGAATTCTATGGTTGATTTGTGTTGACAATGGTCAAAGTGTACATTTGGATTACTGTTCTTGAAGTCTAGGGTTTGATACCGATTTGGTAGTCTTGATGATTACAAGTGGTATTTGATATTTGTTTTATATGAGTTTATGTTGCAAGCATGTTAGAAATGAGTTTCATTCGAATTGATTGTGAAGTGGTTAGGTTTTGACCTTAAAAGGAGCATGACCAACGCTAAGCATGCATCCTAGTGCGAAGTCGAGGTTTTTGAGGGGTGCCATTTCAGAGAAGGATATGTCAGTGATCCCCAAAACTTCACGTCGCGAAATCAAGGAATTGGTTATTTTGATTGACTTACCCAGTGGTGACATGGACGTCAGCCAATTTTGTTTGCGTGGTGAAAAATTTTGATTTTTTCGAGACGGTGCTATCAGTCAAATCTTCGGGTGATACCGGTCATTGTTTAGATGCCACCATAACTCATTCAAAACTGAGTCTATGGAAAGGTTTTCTAAGAAAAGGGCATTAAGTAGTGTTTTGTTTTAAATGTTGGCCTTAAAATACCAAAACAACAACCGATATCTCGTTAATCCAACCCGATTAACCGGAAACCCAAATAACACCCTTAATTTTAATTAATTTTATTTTTGTCATTATATAGTGCCACCGGTCAAAAAAATTCTTGGATCCGCCCGTGGATTTACTCTTATTAGATCAAGGGTTGATAAGTGTTCGCATCGTTCATAATGAACTGGTCGTTTTTATTAGATCTCTTATGTACGTGTGTGTGTTTATGCGCGTGCATATACGTATATATAAAACACTACTCAAACATAAAACATTTTTATCTTAATTCGTATTTAGAAATTGTCTTATAAACAATTACGTATTTTAAACCTAATAGTTGGTGGAGGCACATGCATCATCATCTCCTAATTAATTAGTTTGTCTCATTATCTTTTAAATCATCTTTTAATCACACCATTGTTTAATATCATTAAACATATGGTGTATTTGGCGAAACTAGTTAGAGCTGGAGCTGATTAATTGATAATCTCAAGCTCAATCCCTAAGTTATTTAGAAAGACTTTTATTTCGGAGGATTATAAGGAATTATGTTTTTAATAAATCCCTGAAGATTTTAACATCCGAACATGACTAAAGGGCTGGAGATTATGAAAACCAGAATTCCGAACCCCTATAATTCCCCGTAAGCCTATTGCCGAACACACTCATAGTCACCAGTTTATTATAGGTATCAAATTATATTTAATCTATCTCCACACTCACCCCACCACATAACTTAAATTATATGCATAGTTTCAAAGTACACTCCTATTTTTATATCAATAGTATCCATTCCTTGAGTAGTATATATAATCAAACAAGTGCTTAACTTTTTTAGGTATGATACTTTAGGACTATAGCTTATATAGCTCCTAAACTTTTTATGTTTTCTACATTAGCAGATCACTTGCACTTTCATATCAAATTAGAATTAATTATTCCTAATTAAAAAATTAATCAACTCACCAACTAATCTTGTGATTATAGTTCAACCGAATAACCTAGGAATGTCTTATTTGCATAACCTTCTTGTCAAGAGAATATTATTTTTTGAGTATTGTTGATTGTACCGTGATCTCTGATATATACACACGTTATATCAAACGTAATACACTCGCGCACATCATAGAATCAAAAGTGCAATGATCAAAACCCCCTTTTTAACCGCTAAACACAACCGTTCACTAATTCTACACCTTTTACAAGAACTTACAAACTCAAAGTTATTTTTGTTTTTTTTTTCTCTTTTTTGTATTTTCACATGTGAAATGATTGATTTGTAACAAAAATAATAGAAGGCAATTTTCTTAGACAAAAATGTTATATTGACTTTCACTAAACACTTAATTAGTTAACTAACACAAGTTCTTGAACTAATTCCTCAGTTAACACCCCAAAAATGGCAACTTCTATGTCAATTCCAGTTTCTCTAATCTTCTCTTCATCATACCTCTTCCAACCTACACTTTCCTCTTTTCTAAAATCCAATTCAACCATCATATCAATTGTATTCCATTCCACCATCTTCCACAACTCCATCTTGCTAACCACCCTTCTAATGATCAAATCTTGTTCCGCTTCATGCCTCGTTTCTTCCGCAACGAGATCACACACGAGCCTTCTCATGTGCGTCGGGATTTCCTCGACATCTAAAGTCTTACATATTTCACCTAAAACGACCTCATGAATCGCCCTTTCTTCTAAGGGATCACCACATTGTTCTAACATGTGTTTCTCGAGCTCGATCGGGTCCAACTTTGCGAGCCTCTCGAACCTATGAAGCTTTTCTAAAAGCTCATGTTTTGCTCCTGAAAAGTGAGGAAAAACAAAAATTATATAACTTGGATCATATAGGACATGTTTGAAAGTTCCCAAATTTAGAAAATTTGCAGCTTGAATTCAAATTTTAACAGAAAGTGTAATTCTGAGAAGTTATTTTTCAATGGGGTCCACTGGTTTTAAGTAACAAGGATCTGTACATAAACAGCTACAGACACCCAGACAGACTGTACAAGTCAATAATGCACAAATGACCTGGATTGAGCAATTCTAGATCTGGTGAATGGTTATATTCTGCAGGTGCATTTGAAGGTTAAAGTAGCATTTATTAGACATGATGATATGAATATAATGTATAAAGAAAAATAATATATCCTTCTACTTTTTTCTCTTACTTTATCCTTTTACTCATTACAAGATGATATGTGGAGTTCACTAATTCTTTTTCCTCACCTCATTCATTGATTTTGACACTTGTATTGATCTTGTGAGTAAGAGGATAAATAAGAGAATGAAGTAGGAGGATATATCATCTCTCATGTATAAATTATTATAGCATGAAACAAGCAAGATGTACAATCATCAGGAGGAATGTATGATTAATGGATCCCACAAATAATCTTGCATGGCCATCACCAAGATTTGGTGCATAAGACTGTGTGGGTCAGAACTATTTGTTCATGTAAGATGTAATATAATAAACAAAACCCAATAATGATATAATAAGAGTGACAAGTTTAAGGATTTTATAATTATATTATCATTAAAGATTAGATAATCATATGAAAGCCGTAAAAACGAAAGGATCTTTGGTCTAACAGTATCAATGTGTAATTAAAGAGTCTCTCTTTTTAAAGTTAGAGGTTCAAGTCTTATTCTAGACATAAGTCTAGTTAGGTGAGCGTGGGCGTGTTTGTTGTTCAAATAAAATAATTTAAAGTTGTAAAGAAAAACAATATTAGTGATATAATAAATGCCAATGGATACAAGTATAAGATCATTATTTTTAAAAAATGCAAATATTTAATTAAATAGTATTGTTTGTTAAAATTATTGTATGTTTGACCCTTTTCTATGTTCAAATGGTATATTTGAGTCACCAATTTCATGATTAAACTAAATAGCACATATATAGCTCTAACTTCCAACTATAACATTTAATGTTAAACAAGTATCATAAAATACAATATATTTTTTATTGATAATTTATTTAGGTGACTATATTTAATGTGACAAATTTTGATAATTATATTTTGTATTAGTATGTTAATTTGGTTATTTTATGCTTAAATTACAAAATTAACCAATTGGCAATAAGCATAGTTATCAACAAACAACAAAAACAAAAGTATTCTACTATTTTATTAGAATTTAAATTAAATGCTTTCAACTTTTTTATCTTTATATATAAACTTCAAAATACTGGTTCTTGCAAAACAATATACACATACCCACGGTAAGATAAACTGGTTACTTACTTTGTACGTTGGCGTAGCCGCAATCTAAATCGTAACCATCATGTTCTTCCTCATCGTCTTCGAACAACGGATCCAACACCGATACCGGGCTACATTGCTCCTTATCCTCCTCTTCTTCTAAATGAATTTCTTGAGATTTCCCAACTTCATAATCCTCTTTCCCCTATCAAAGTGACCAAATTGTAACAATTTTTAAATCTCAAGGGTGTGTTTTGAAAATCTTGAACTTAGATTAGACAATGCAAGGTGTAACCTGAAAAGTTGACTGTTGACTTATCTTGTACATGTGATTAAATGATGTTTGGATTTATCAATATGGATAGATTTAAATGTAAAGCCAAATTTTGCTTTGTCCCTTTTTGGGAATTTCATTAATCTTTAGACAAGATTTGTTTTAAGTGAAGATTTTGTAGCAGTTTACACGTGTAAATGACATAAATGCCCTCATTGGTTAGGTTCATTGTATCCATTTTAGTAATGGGTGTTTTAGTCATTTCTTTCATTCAAGTCAGAAAACACACCTAGATCCTCTGTTGTACACTAAGATCCTCAAGTGAGTTCATTAGGTTAACAAACTTATCTAAGCACTCATAGTTGGAAAAAAAACATGCTCTTAATTAGTTAAGGTCAAAACAAGTGTATTATTACCATTAACTTTGTCTTTTTTATAGTTGTGTAAAGATCAAACACCTATACATACTATTTAACTCTAAGTTACGCGATTTTACCTTCTTAACGGTGGTTGTGAAATCGTTTGGTGACGGTTCTAAACATTTTAGTTATATTGATCATTATTTAAACGATTTGTAAGTATAACAACGTTTAGTTAGGAGACTCGGTGTTGCTAAAAGTATGTATCGTTTTCGATATTTTTAGTTGGATTTGCGGGGGTGCTTTTCTTTAGTTGCAAATCGAAATAAGAACATCGGTTTAGATATTGTCATATTTGATCAAACATGATCTATCTTGTTCTTATATAAACATGAGAGTGAGATCTACAAAGATACGTGGATTTAACCTAAAAACATATATAGAAAATGTAAAAAAGACAAAAACCTGTCGTAGTTGGCGAGTCGGGGATGTCGCCGGCGATAGGAAATCAGGTGTCCGGCGACCGGAGGAATGAGTTTCTTGAAGCGAAAAACGAAAAGGGCTTGAGCAAAAGCACTTTTCCATGTTATCAAAATCATTTTCACCAACAAATTCAATCTCTTCTGAATCATGAACCGATGATGAGCTACATGAAGTCCCAAAATCCGACGACTTTTCCGACCAATCTGCACTAACTACCATATTACCATTATTATTATTATCATCATACGAGCACCCACTTCCGGCAATACACATTTCCCGATTTCTACTCGTGGGTGGCGAAGATAAGCTGATTTCCCGGCGTTTTACTCTGCTTCTCCGACCCTTCAATCTCTTAAAAAGAGATCCCAACAATCCAAACCCGGAATTTCTGGATTCGGGTTTTGATTTGTAAATAGATTTCTTCTGCTTCTGGATCCTCACGGCGGCATCAAGTAGCACGGCGGCGGTTCTGGACGGAATGTGGAGGAAAACGGCGGCGTGTTTGGGGCTTTTATTATTATTATTATACGGGCTTCGAATCACCGGCGACGGAAAATCAAGAAACGGCGATTTCCTAACGTCAGGCGAATCTTGGAAAGAGAAAAGACAGACATGATTAATGCAGAAATTACGAGCAGTAGTTGAAGCAGAAGAAGATTGGATTAAGGGTTTTCGTTTTCTAGGATTCAAAGCGGTTTCTCCGGCGGCGGTTGCTTGACCGGATTTGAGCTGGAAACGGCGGTCGGCGATGTAATTCTTGAGCTGAAATGGTTCTTGATCTTCACTTAACAGTTCATGCAAATGCTTATGACCCATTATAAGTATAAATTAGTGAAGCAATAATTTGGGGGTTGAAGAGATTTCAACAAGAGTATTGGAAAGGTTGGGAATTGGGAAAAGATGAGTTGATTGGGGAAGATTGAGAAGAGGTTTTTACTTTGATTCAAATCTTGTGTTTATGATATCAAGGCCATGGGAGGTGGAGATGCAATAAAATAAATAAATATTTCCTTCATGTCAAGACAAACTAGAAAAACATTGTCCTAATTATTAAAAAAATTAATACAATTTTCTTCACTTTTATTTATAAACTAACAATAAATATTAAACACTAATAAAAATATACTGAATAATTATAAGAAACAAAAAATGAGAATTTAGAAAATAATGACAGATGGTGAAAAATGTTGATGCAAGGTTGTGGTAGACGTAATGGCAGAATGTGGTATCATAATACAAACAGATATGGTTGTATTTCTTGTACAAGTCGTCGACCATTATTGTTACAATTAAAATAACAAGATCTGGTATTTATTAGTTATAATTAAAAAAGATTTATGATGATTATAAAATATTTAAAAATAATACATTAAGAATTTGATTAAATATGATATTTTAAAATATTATAAAGGGTAAATAAGAATGGTAGATATGAAATTCATTTAATAATTTTGATTCAATTTGAACTAGTAAAGTCAAAATTGAAATTTAATTTTTATTAAATGAACTTTTAAGATTGAGCAGCTAAATTTATATTATTAAATGAATTGTTAGAATCGTTTAATAAATTTAATAAATTTTAGGTTGTTATAATTTAGGATAATTAACATACTTTAACCTTCAAAATTCATTATTATTTTCCCATTATCTAATAATTCATAAAGTTTAATTATTATACTTTTTCAGCTTTCGTAATTCAAATTATTTAGCATTAAACTCCTATTGGGCTACCTTATCTCAATTTGAGATTGTTTTATCCAAAAAAGTTAAAATCAAAATTTTATTTTATTAAAACGAATGGTTTAAATTTAATAATTAAAACTTTTATCTAAATCAATAGTTAAGAGTGCCTATTAAATTGTATTCAAATCGCTACCTTATCTCAATTTGAGATTGTTGACCCAAAAAAGTCAAAATCGAATTTTATTTTTTGCTAAAATGAATGGTTTAAATTTAATAATTAAAATCTTTTATCTAAACCAATGGTTAAGATTGTCTACTAGATAGTATTCAAATTAGTCTTTTATTTATATTAGAAGATAGAAGATTATATGTTAACTAGATATGGCTAACCAGCGCGTTACGGTAGGAATTAAAAAATAAGGATTTATTATTATTGGTGTCTCATTTACATAGTCCCTGAGCTAAGTCTTCTATTACTTATTATAAACGGATTTATATTTTGTGTAATAATAATTACTTCACACAATAGAATGTATGAGTAAATTACAAATAGTCAAATAGCTCCTAATCAAAAATATAGTCACCCACTTCCAATATAGACGCTCTTATCTTCTCGTCATCTTTGACGAAGCCACCGTTACTTTGTCACTCTCTGTAACATTCTCAAAAAGGGATCTAGACGTGTGCGAATTTAGTACGTAGTTATTTTAAATAAATTAAATAAATATATATATTCATGTTATTAATATATAATATGAAAAATAGCTATTAAATGGAATTATAAAAATAATAATAAAAATTAATAAAATTAATAAAATAATAAACGATTTTAGATAAGGATTCTAGAAATATCCCCATTAGTTGAAACGGATAAACGAGAGTCAAGTTGTAAGTTGAAAAAGGGAGCAAGATACTCACTTATGGATAATTAGAACCCACAAGTCTGTTCTAACACTACATACACATACACACACGTCACACACACACACCTTCAACCTCACTTCTCTTCATTGTGTTCTTGTCATTTTGAAGGAGAAATCAAGAAAAGATCATTCAAGCTTCCATTCCAGCAGCAAATTCAAGTTTATAATCTATTCCTAATCTATCTATTCATCTTTGTAAGTTCATCTTCTTCCCTAGTTCCTCCATGTTCTTGTTTTTGAGGTTTTTAGGTCAAAACGGGTCAAACCTAATTTAACCATCAAAAACTGAATTTTAAGGTTCTAGTTAATTCCTATAACATGTATAGATTGATTGAAACTCAAATTATGGATTGGAAGTGTTGATTTTGCTCAAATTCAAGAAATGGTTTAAATAGGTCAAAAATGGTCAAAATTGAAATAGCTATAAAGGACTGATTTTTATTGCTTCAATCAGTTCTTATAGCATCTACAAATCATATTAAGTAAGAAATATGAATTAGAAGTGTTGGATTTGATGACTTCCAAGAACTGGCTCAAATGGACATTTCTTGGTTAATTAAGTTGAATTTTTGTTTGAATTAATTGAGTGAGTGTTATGATGTTAGAAAGCTCCTACAAGTGTTAAATAATATTGGTAATCACTGAAAATTGGTTAAAGTTGAATTGATATTGATTTTGGTCGAATTGCACCTGCTGTGCAAAACTATGTTTTTGATACTGTAGGGCGAACGCGACGCGTCAGTCTAAAGGACGCGATGTGGCCGGCCAGTTTTGGCAATGTGTTGTTTTTTGTTGTTCTTTGGCGTGTTGACGTCTGGACTGTTGTTATAAGTTAAAATTTGGATTATGGGCACCGTTAGAGAATTGTTTTAAGTAGCTTGGTTATTCTTTGCGTGTTTTGTTGTCTAAATGTAAGAAATTGTGTTATAGGTGTACCCGATGACCAAGAAGAGCCGGAACACTATATTTTCCTGTTGTAGCTCTACAGGTGAGTACCGGTTAACCTAAGCATGATAATAAGAATGTTATGTAGTTGAATGAATATTAAGACCAAATATTTGATATGTAACCATGTTAAACACTTTTATAGGCCAAACTTGATATGTTATGGCTTTTGTAGGCCAAACTTGATATGCTATAGCTTTTGTAGGCCAACTTGATATGATATGGCTTTTGTAGGCCCACTTTGTTATGATATGGCTTTTGTAGGCCAATGTGTGTTAGTGTCGGTACTTTGTTTGATGTTTTGGGCCAACTTGTCTAGATCTAGTTTGGGCCTTGTGCCGTCAGCTATGATGTATAGTGATTTGACAATCGCGAATCTTGGTTCCTGCAGAACCTCCATCCCTCAACACTATGACGGGCTCTCAGTTCCCACTGATCCCAATTGGGGTGATTTTCCCCGTTAACGCAATGGTGGATCACTACCCGCTCACCCACCGGCACGGTAAGTATTCGGTTTCCTCAATCAGGATCATTTGGCCGGGTTAGCTACCTCGCAAGACGTGATGCCTTCTGACTAACCGATGCTTCACAATGTGCTAGGATAGACTTGCTTGTTAATATGTGATATATGATATTTTTGTTATAATGCTTCTACTTAACTGTTATTCACTAGTTATTTATAGTTAACCCTCTCATGTACCTTCCTATGCGCAGGTAACTAGTTGTGCTGGATGAGGATGGTTGCCTGCTTTGGTTATGTTACCGGTTTATGGGGGAACACAATTGTTTATGCTTTTGTTTGTATGTTGTACTGGTTGGCCGATTTTTGATAACACCAGTGGTTATGTTTTGTTGTAACTTATTTAGAGGTTGTAAATATCAAATTAGATACTAAATGTTTCCGATGTGTCGGTTGTAGATATTTTGATAAAAATAGGTTTTGAAAATATTGTATTTACAGCCGTATCCATGCAGTTTCAAAACTCAAAATGGATTTAATTAAATAAAAAAAGTAAGCTTCTCAATTTGACGGTGTTACACCGGCTACCATCTACTTTTTTGTTAATCAATGATTTAACATTAAATGACTTTTTTATTATGATTCACAAAAATTGCATTTTTATATAAATATACTATTATGACAAATTTTATATCAAAATATAGATAAAAATAAGACGGTGACAAATATATATTAATATTAACATCAAATATCATTTACTAAAAGTTATAAACAAAAAATAAATAATATACGAAATCAATTATTTGAATATAATAATAATAAAAATTAAACTTAAAGAAGTGACTTATGTTCTTTAGTTATGCACTTTGAATATAATATTAAGAGCAATGGGTATACCATCAATATGCTCTAGGCATGCTGAGATGGCTACCCAGTACCGAACGCCACACCACCCCCGAAGGGGCGGTACTGACAAAATTGAAAATGGCTCAACATTTGAATGCCGATGATACCGAGGATCATTTACACCCCAAACGGTCAAATGACCGTTCCAACTAAATTTTTTTTACCCACTTTATATAAACTCCTCACTTTTAACCATTTTACACCATAAACTTCTACTTATTCTCTCTACAAACTTTATAAAACTTCTACTTTTTTTACATTTTCACTTCAAATGGAGTCCTATTCAAACACTCCAAACTTATCTTGATCAAAAAACCGTCAACCAACTCAGTCTTTTAACCTTTTCCGACTCGACACGCCATAGCCAATGTACATACCCAACCCGATGTTTACTCCACTGCAACTCTTCAACCTCCCTAGCCCTCAATACAATATGAGGTACAATCAACTTCCTACTCAAAATTCCAACCTTCCCACCTAAGTTGCCTACAACGAGTTTAGGTATGAGCCTCTATCCGTTCCCGAGACCCAACCCGAACCCGACACCCAACCCGGTCTCGACACCATACCAGAGACCGAACCCGAGACCAAACCCCTTCCCGACACCCATCACGCGTCCGGTTCGTGATGCAAGGAAACGAGGAAAAAGGGACGTGAACCCAGCACCAAATGGACTCCCGAGGAGGAGG